>JAJIBD010011325.1:0-37961 GCA_021461705.1 Cryptotis parvus
TTTTTAGTTACTTATTTGTTGATGGATAAGTGGGTTGCTTTTATACCGTGGCATATTCATTGCTATAAGGCTAAAGTGAAAACAGGGATAAATATATCTTCTCAGGTGATTTCTATATTCTACTAATGAAAATCTAGATGTGGGTTTATGGATGATAAAATAGTTCTAATTCCTTAGGAAAAACCCATACTTCTCTAAAAGTAGCTGCAATTATTCATATATCTTCCAGCAGTATTTGAGGGTTTCTTTTTGGTCTACAACACTGACAGCATGATTTCTAGTTATTTTTTACATAGGTCATTCCCACAGGTACAAGGTGATTAATTCTCTCTTATTTTTATTTCATTTTTTCATACTAACAAATGATGGTGATCATTTGTTTAGTTTCTGGGGTTATATCAGGTTGAGCTCGAGGCTTATTTCTGTCTTTGCACTCAGGGATGTCTTCTGGTAGGTTCGGACCGCAAAGAGTGACAGGGATCAAACTTCAGGTAGGTGTGTGCAACGCAAGTTCTTTACCTCCTGTACTAACTCTCTTGCCCAGTTAAGATCATTTTTATGTGCCTATGCATATTTAAATAAAAATTCACATTTTTTCAGTTCTGGGTCTACTTCTGGTGGTGTCCTGGGGCTAATCCCAGTGGTCATCCCCCACACAAAGAATAAGGTTGGTCTTTTGAGCTATCTCTTTTGTTCAATGAACTTATAAATATAAATGGGTATATATTATTTTAATGCCATATATTTATATATAGTCTTATAAAATGGAATATAATTTTACTTTATTAGCGATACAACTTTTTTGTCACAACAGAATTTTTTGCAAAATATAAGAATGTCTTCTTGTTCTTCTACCAGCCTCTACTGGACTATCATAAAATGTCTCTCAGTAATTTCTATAATAGGTTTTATTATTAAAAGAACCATCTTCAAGAACCAAGAAAGAACCAAGAAAGAATCATTGAATAAACTTTCTCAATAGAATGAGGTAACTCCTTTCTCCAGTAGACTTCAATAAACTTCATTCAAATCTTAATAACAGCTTCATGTACCTGCCCTGACTGAGTAATAAACAATGGCTGTGATATGATTATCTGATATGAGACTTAGAATTTGAGTTAGAGAAATAAGTCAAGCTTTGCCCAAATTCAGGAGTAAGTTAAAAATGTAAATTTTATGTCCTGGTAATTCATATAATTCCTAACATGATATAGTGCACTGCTTCAATCTTACAAGATTTACATAAAATTTTTTCAAATGAAAACTTTGTTAAAAACATATATCAAAACTCCTTAGACCTATCATCTAAATTCTACTATTGATAAATTGTTTTCTTTGCTTTATTTTGATTTGATAAAATCTAGTCTGTTGTGTTAGGCTGTTATGATCATATAAAGGTATCATTGTTTAGAAAATATGTTTCTAAAGTCAATTATATTTGCATTAAATTAAAATGCATTTGTTCTCAAACACCTTTTACAAGTTCAGTTAAATTTAATCATCATACTACATATATTACATTCAAAGCTTAGACTTTCCAACCTCTAGAGAGATAGCTTTTATATCTATATCTCTGATGTTGAAACTGATTCATATTTGGATAATACTCTACAACAGAATCATTGTAGACATGGAAATTTTCATCAATTTTCTTTGATTGTGAATTCAATACAGCCATCTGTTAAAAGGTACATAATCCTATTACAATTTTCAATTTCTCAAGATTCTGCTTCTACAAAGCTTGCTCACCTTCACTGGTTCCAGTGGGGTTCAAGCATTTATTCTCTCACAGTGCTATTCAATGATCACTTTTTGTTATAGCATTCCCAGATATCCACATTTAGCCTTAGCTAAATCAACTGATCATAGTGTAATTGTACATCTATTTATTATAATACCTATCTTGTAATAATTATAATTAGTTGTCTACTAGTTTGTCTCCATAACAATAATATTTTTTATAAACCAGCTGCATAGCTCGGCCTCATGGTGAGCAGCCCTATGGAGTTGCTGGGGGAAAAGCAAAAGACTCATCTAGCGCCTGGTCGTGTCCTACATAGCTCCTAGGGCCTGCTCGTCATGCAGGCGACCACGCCTGCTGGACTCCGAGCAAGGATTGGGGGCCTCTCACCCAGTCCCCAGTCTCCGGGCCCAGTGGGTGTGAGCCTGAGCTCCAACCACCACAGCCAACCGCCACAAGACAGACTCCAAATCCACGGTGGCACAGGGCACGGCGGCTCTGCCACTGTGGTTTAATCTTAGACTCAATGTATTTTAGCACCAGGTCTTTTCAGGATCTTTCTCATTTGTAGACTTTAATGATCATTCTATTTGCATCAAAATGGAGAGTTTATGGGGAATGAGGAATTATGAGAGACCCACACACATGGGGCAGAGCTGCTACTTGCTCTCCATGTGCCCAAGCTGATCACGAGGCATCTGGGAGGGATGGCAGGTTCTAGCCCTAGCATGCCACCCCAGTAGAGCCTCACCAAGAAACCCAAAGGCACCCCCCCACACCATGAGGGCCACCATTTTCCATATCCGTACTCCCCTCTCATCAGAACTCCACCCAGAAAAAGAGCCGATTGCAGCCCGGCTCGGCCGCAAAGGTCCATCAATAAATATTATCCCACCTGCACGGCAAAGCCTGGCAAACTATTCGTGTCATATTTGACATGCCAAATACCAGTAACAATTATAGACCTCATTCCCATTACTTGATGGAATGATTTGAGGCCCTTTTATGTTCCTGAAGTGGGCAGATGCCCTTGGGCTATTGTCGGTGTGTTCGGCCGTGGGGTCCCCGACAGTGCTGGGAAGCGAAGTTCCCTTCTACCTCCGAAGCCGGCGAGGAATGGATGAACACTCAGAAATCCGATGAGGTTTTAAAAAGCTTTACTTATCACAGGTTCAGGCATACAAATCAGCAAAAGGAAAAACCCGATGCTTAGGATTCCAGGCTAGAACCCCAGCCACGTGTAGGCCAAGATGGCGACCACCACGTGTGAAACTTCCAAGGGGAATAAACGTTCACAAGGCGAGATCCCACCGGGAAGAAGAAGCCTGGGAGAGCGGGAACCGGCTAGTTTATACCCCCGCAACTCAGACCTTCCTCCCATTGTTATGGGAAGCAGGGAGGGTCCAATGCCCTCTGGTAGTCCCTCCCTGCATCTCACCTAGGGCCTTTACTGTGCTAATGTTTTGAGCCGGAATGCCTTTGAAATGTAGAGAAGGGGTTTCTGAGATGGCAGGTCACTGTACCAAAGATCAACACCAATGCCAGTTAAATATTTCTCCAAGCCTTCACAAGTCTCCTCTACTTCATTGTAGTTTTATATTTTATCAGGGAGCCATGCTTGTTTGTTTGGAAGCAAACAGCATTTCTCTCTGGTCTAATTACTTAGGTGTCCTTACGTGGCCAGGCTAATATGCTGGTAAGATCTAGCTAGTCCCACGATGATTGTGATAGCATGGGAGAATATTTATACCAGCTAGTACAGCATACATGGTCAGATAAACTGCCACATTTAGACTACCCCCTTATCTACGGAGTGATTTTCCGGAGGCAATCCAGAGCAGATGCAGCGGCCCTTAGGAGTCCTGCAACAGGCTATCTCACAAGTGACAGGACATATTGAGATGTTACTGGTGCCTGCTCGAGTAATCGATGATCTACGGGAAGTCAAGTGATCAAGTGATCAAACCAGTTTCAACTTCATGATTTTTGTCACTTAGTAGGGAAGTCTCTAAAAATTTATAGAATTCAGGTTAAATCAAGAAATTTTGTGGTGTATTTGGGATTTTTCAGTTTTTAAACAGGAAGGAAAGCTTCATATATAACTGTTTTTAAAAAGTCCTTATTAGATGCTCAATAATAAAAAGCACTTTGGGAAAATATCATGTTCCTTTAAAAATAATGTTCTTTCTGCTTTATTAAGTCACTAAAATATTTAAAAATAATCACTAATATAAAAAGTGTTGAACATTACATTCCTCTCTAGCTAGGATACTTTGGACGAACTGCTGAAAGTTTTACTGTTCCTATTTCTTATCTGTAAAACTGGAGATAAATGATGACCTCTTTCTTGCTGCTATTATGAGTACTAAATAAGTTTATTTAGGTAAATTTTATAGTACCTTATACAAAGAAAGTTATTATGTTAATATTTGATGCTTAAACAAGATTCAAAACTGTATTACCATGATCATTCTCTAAAAAAGAAACCCAGGTTGATTCATGTGACACCTAAGCGTCCCTGATGTCTTGATGACAGCATTCATCACAGTCCCAGTGCCTAGACCAACATATTTTCATCCATCTTTACTACTTTTCTAACACGTGGCTTGCATGATATAAACATGAAAAGCAAATAGAGCACTCTTAAAGTTATAGTGAGACACCTCAACAAAATTTCTTCTGTATTAAAATAAATTATACTGACTCTCTATTTCCATTTATCATCCCGCCTATCCTTCTAAGAGAAACAGTGCCATTGGTCACCAAAAAAGAGATAAAAGAAAAAAAATATACTGAAATCTGCATGCCTAAAAAGGCAGAGACTTCACAGAAAGACTTAGTCCATGATGATATCAAAGGTTCATCTACTAACGTTAGACTTTCTCCATTTAGACCCAAGCTTATTAAACTATGGGTCACAAACCCCTGTGGGGTGATGTAACTGATTTCAGGGATAATGAAAAAATATTTTAAATGAATAATTATTTATATAATCAATATAAATGAATGTTTTTTTTAACATTTTATTATACCACCGTGAGATATACAATTACAACATTGTTCACGCTTGGGGGGTTTCGGTCACACAGTGTTCCAGCACCCCGCCCTCCACCAGTGCCCCTCAACCACCACCCATGTCCCCAATTCCCTCCCCCCCTCCCACGTCCTGCCTAAATGGCAGGATCTTTTATCTCCTCTCTCTCTCCCTCTCTTTCTCCTCCTTCTCCCACACATTGTGGGTTACACTACGCACAATTATAAGTGAATGTTTAATCTGCATATTATTTTATCTATCAGGGTCTTGGATAAATTTATCTAGCAAAGACAGGTTCCAAGTGGAAAAGTCTGAGAAGCCCTGATCTAGACTTCTTGTTTTATTTATAAATATCAATCCTCATCTGAACATTGTGTGATTGAAACAAATCATGAACAACTTAGTAACTGTGACTCAATTAAAATTTATTTTTAAAAAGCCCTTATTTGATCATATAGTGGTTTTTTAAGACTTCAAATAATTGAACTGGTACAACAATGCAATGAATGTAGAAGAGTTTGTTGCTAGGAGACATTCAGTATGGTGGCGTATTTGGTATCTGCATCAGTAAGAGGGAAAGCTACAGTAGTATATCACTTGTATCACTTGTCTTGCTGTTATACATGGATTTGCTCAAGTGGCAATAGTAATGTCTCCATTCGTTGGGAATGAGGTCCATTAGTGTTATTGTTTTTGGCATATCAAATACACCACGGGTAGCTTACCAGGCTCTGCCCCATGGCTCTGGATTTATCCCAGGGGGCACAGTCTGCTGTCAGGCTAGCGGAATTCTCATCTCCTTTCTTTTTTCCTCCTCAGTGGATAGAGTAATTTGTAACAGGACAGGTCTTCAGGTCCATTGAGTACTGGAAGAGGGCAGTGGGATTCATGAAATGGTCCAGAATGGGGCTTAAGGTTTAGGTTGGGGTTTAGGATTTATGGGCTAATCTGGTCTATTTCTGTTCTTGCATTGACCATCTGAATTTCTGGAAGGTGATTGGTTTCTACTAATTTGATGTGACCATGCCACGGGAAGAGCCTGTAGCAGCTCTGACCTGTGTGTCAGTGTCTCTGGATCACAGCTGACAACCACAAAGCAGTTCATGGGCAGGTCTAGCAGGCTTCCAGGAAGGGACAGAGGATGGGGAGAGTGAATCCAGTTCCATCTCCATGGAAGCCCAGTGACTTTAGCTGCCAAGACCCATGTACCTGAGCATTAAATCAGCTTCTCTCTGGGGCGCTCTGACGAGCTGTGAAGTCTGGACATTGAAAATGACTGCCGTTATGGTGCGGAGCAGTTCCTCTTGCTTCTTTTGAGGCTCTACCGGGTGGTGGGCAGGGTCAAAACGCACTTTCCCTCCTGGACACCTCATGATCAGCCGAGCACGGGAAGAATTCATAGCAGCTCTGCTCCGTGTGTCAGGGTCTCTGCATCACAGCTGACAGTCCCAGAGCAGTTTGTGGGCGGGTCCACTGGGCCTCCCGAAGGGCCAGCGGTAGGGGAGAGGGACCATAGCTCCATCTCCACGTGAGTCCGGTGACTAAGCCTACTACTCTGATCTTCCTATCATTGTGAAGCAGAGTAGTAGATATCATGTTTTAAATGCTTTATTTAGAAGTATATTGGTCGTCATGAATTTAGTCCCTGCATGGGTCTGTTAACATTCTCTCTTCTACAGATACGAGTTGTATCATCAATCTTAATAGACTGCTTTTTCTTAGCTTGGCCTTTAACTACAATGAACTAGAGAGGAGGAGGAAATTGATGGCTTAGAATAGATTCCCACCTTCTGCTGAACAGATACATCAAGCAAATAGCCTCTTGTTATAGCATGAAATAACAATTTATTTAAACCTTCTAGTGCATATTCTAAAACAAATATTTGAACTATGTAACATGAAGAGAATTTACATGTGTATTAGCCAAGGATAAGATCATAAAGCAAATCTGAAAATGTTGAACTTTGAAATTCATCAATTTATTCAGTAAATATTCATTAAATGTATCTCATCAATAAGGTGCTGTAAATAAAGCAATGCAATCTATGTGCTTTCTGCCCTTTTATATTTGATTAAATGAAAGCTTGCTTTGGAGGGGATAGTAAATTGGTAGAAAAACTAAGACAGGAGCCTGGATTTTGTTGGAAGCCATGACAAAGTTGGAAATAAGAATGTTTTATCAAATGTGAAAGATAACAACACAAGAAAGTTGTTAATATTGAGGCCAGTTGTAGGAAATCATTTCAAATTTGTGTCAAGGTATATTTTTTTGAAATGATACATTTTATGGAAACCTTTATAAAAACAATAGGCTTTTTTTGCATTTTGGGTCACACCCAGAGATGGTCAGGGGTTACTCCTGGCTCCTTGCTTAGGAATTACTCCCTGCGGTGCCTGGGGGACCATATGGGATGCCAGGGATCAAACACAGGTCATCCGTGTGCATGGCAAATGACAATAGGCTTTTGATAAATGTATTCTCCATCTGATGTAGATGGAGAATAAATTTATTCTCCATCTGATGTAGCTGACCTCCCTGTAAGGGGCTAGGGTCAACCCCTGGCCGAGTCCAACACTGCTCCAAGGGTTTGCTCTCATGGGCGGGGGAGACCACACTGGCCAGAATTGAGTGGAGTTTTGGGCCCTGCCCTTTCCTCCGCCTCCATACCAGTTGCCCAGGAGAGAGAGACCCACCCACACCAGACCCACAGCTCCCTTGGTGCGCGGCCACAAAGCGGCTGCACAATATTCTTAGAGAATGCAGATTTGAGGATAAGGCCCCTTCCCAAGATCTTTTACATTTATCACTTGATCACTTGATCACTTGAATCCCGTTATTCATCGATTTGCTCGAGCGGGCACCAGTAACATTTCCATTGGACCCTATCATGTGCCAATGTAGCCCAATAGCATCTAGTTGATTCAGGAATATGAAGAACCTCAAACCGTTCCTTCAGGGTCTTTACAAGGAAGTCTGACCATCTTGTAGGTGGGCGGCCACGTGATCTTTTGACATCCCGTGGGATCCAGTCGGTAATGGCTCTAGTCCAGCGGTTGTCTCCAAATTGCATTACATGTCCAGTCCATTTGATTTTCGATGCCTTGGCAAACGAGACAGCGTCCCTGATTCTGGAATAGCGATGGAGGTCAGAACTCCGGATTCCTTCTCTCACTTGAGTGAAGCATGATATTCCAAGCATAGCTCTTTCAATTCCTCTCTGTGAGACCTGAATAGCATTCTCATCCTGCTTTCATAGGGCCCAAGTCTCTGAGGCATATGTTAATGCAGGGAGAACAATGGAGTCAAAGAGATGTGCCCGGATTCAGAGGTTCTTTGTCCTTTTTAGCTATTTCTTTTTTGTGTGTGTGCATTAAAACATTTATTGCAATGTGCATTATTCAAAAAAGAACAAGAAATTACCTCCAAAATCACATAAACACAGCCAACTGTCTTGACCCAACACCCATCTGATATTAGGAATAATATTATCAACAATACCTAAAATGTTCTGTTCTCTAATGATTATCAAGCTCTCATCAGTTATTTCCATATTATGGGACTTCTTTGACAATAAAAAGGTGCTGAGGTCCCCAGCTGTGGTCCTTTTCCCCTCATACACCACTTCAATGAAAACCGCCTTTGTGATCCCTCTTCTGATTGCCCTTTGTCCACATCAGTTAAAACAAATCAATCCTCTTCAGTAGACCTTCTAAATGAACCACTTCAGATGCTTTTGCACCAAATTCTTCAAAGGTTTCGGTCTCTTCCTCCTGCGCAGCTCAGGTTTTAGGTCGTTCATCATGTTGATTTCTCGACCTAGGTACACAAAACTGCTGCATTCAGAGATGTTTGTTCCATTGAGAGTGAATGGGGCCTCTGGAACTAGTTCATTCTTCATGAACATAGTTTTCTTTAGATTCAGCTTTAGACCTATCTTTCCACATTCTTGGTCAAAGTCAGCCAGCGTTTGTGCCGCTTGGCTAATGTTTGGTGTTATTAGAACAATGTCATCAGCGAAGGTGGTGTAGTTGCAGACCATCTATCTTCACTCCCATTCCTTCCCATTCTAATTGTTGCATGATGTTCTCGAGGGTGGCGCTGAAGAGTTTTGGTGAAATGGTATCACCCCGTCGAATCCCTCTTTTGATATCAATGAACACTTCTTTGTAGAATGGTGAGATCCTGGTGGTGAATCCGTAATACTGCTCACGAAGGATCTTGATGTATTGGGTTTGAACACCCTGATTGGCTAAGGCTTCGATGACTGCTTCAGTCTCCACAGAATCAAAGGCTTTCTGTAAATCAATGAACGTGAGACAGAGCGGCATCTTGTACTCTCCACAAACCTCGATAAGCTTGGTTACTGTGTGGATATGGTCCATTGTGCTGAATCCTTTCCTGAAGCCTGCTTGCTCGCATGGTTGTCCTTCATCTAGTGTTCTGCTAATCCTGTTCAGGATGACTCCTGTGAACAGCTTGTAGATGATGGACAACAGGCAGATGGGGCGATAGTTGCCGATGTCGTGAATGTCTCCCTTCTTGAACAGTAGAGCTGTCCTGCTGGTTTTCCATTGGGAGGGCACCTTGCATTCAGACAGGTAGCGTGTGAAGAGCCGAGCTAGTGTATTGATGAGTACTGACGGCAGATTCTTCAGGTGTTCGGGTCTGACTTTGTCTGGGCCTGGTGCTGTTCCCCTCTTTACGAACGAGATGGCATGTTGGATTTCAAAAAGGGAGAGTGTTGGGAATGACATATCCGTCCTGTGGAATTTGGTATGTGGGCAGATAAATGTGGCTATCAAAGAGATTTGAGTAGAAATCCTGGATAATCTTCTCCATTGCCTTTCTGGAAGATGTGATAGATCCATCAGGGTGTCGGACCGGCAGTCATCTTGCTCTTATAGTTGGCAAAGGACAGGCGGGCAGTGTAAATGTTTTTCCCGGCTTCTGCTGCATCTTCCAGTATTTTTGCTCTTCTGTCTTTGAGGTCTTCTTTTATCGCTTCTCTGCACCGTTCAGCATGCTTGTATGTTAGCATTTGGTCTCCTGAGGCTCGCGCCTTCCCATGTTGGCGAATGAGCCTCGAGAGTTTCTGAAGACAGGTGCCCTTTTGTGTCTTTCTCTCTCTCTGCATTCTTCGCACAATCATGGAAGTGCTGAACCAGTCGGTTGTATTCTTCATCGATGTCGTCAATGATGGTATCTTCCCATGTTGCTGCAATGGTGCCAAAGAGTTCCCAGTTGGTGGTCGTTCTGGGAGTTCTCTTTTTAAACTTTGCAGCCTTTTCTCCCCGTTGCAGGAAGTAGAATTTTTGCACCGAAGGCGATGATGGTCAGATCCTGTTTGGAATTTGGGGATGACAGCAACATCTGTCAGACAAAACTGTCAATTGAAGATGATGTGGTCAATTTCATTGTGGAACTGTCCGCCAGGAGATTCCCTTGTCCAACATTTTGCTTCAGCGTTCTGGAACTTGAGTTCCCATGAATGGTCTTGGTGGACATGATGAACTCAGATAGTCTCTCACCCTGTTCGTTCCATTCTAGGCCATGGGTCCCGATGTGGAGTTCTTCAGCCGATCTTCTTGGTCCTATCTTGGCATTAAAATCACCAACTATGATCTTGTAGAAGGTGTGATCTTTTTTATAGAACTTCTCCAATTCCATGTAGAATTTCTCAATTTCATCTTCTTTGTATGTGGATGTTGGTGCGTAGACAATGAAGATAGAAATTGCTGGCAGTGGGCCACATCTCTTCAAGTGTAATCGTCCTATTCGGTTTGTTAGGCATTCAAATGAATCAATGTTTACGGCCATGTTTGTGTTGACAAGGACACCAATGCCACTGATGGCTCTTTCGCCGCATGTTCCAAGGAACAATTCTCCTCTGGTGTCAAGTACAGCATGATGCAACTGACGCCTCCTTGTCTCAGTCAGACCAATGATGTCGTACTTGATCTTTTTCGCTTGCAGCATCAGATCCTCAATATATGCTTCTGATGCCAGCATACGTGCATTGAAAGTACAGTCATTTTAGTCCTTCTTTGTTTTGGCAGCCTAGGATGGCCATGAAATTTTATCAGGCACTGCTTGTTTGCCTTTCTTACTGCTGCCATATTAAGGGCTCCAGGAAAATAAACTTCCGATCCGAGTCCACCATCACAATGGAGCCTTGGAGGAGCCCAGAGAAACCCCCACACCTTGCTGGCAGTGATCTTCACAATCCACACTCTGCAGCAGGTAAGATCTCCACCCAGCAGACTAATCCAGTCTCTAGCCCGCAGATTAATCCAGTCTCCAGCCTGACTTGTCAGAAACCCAGCCTACAAGGAACCACCAAGCAGAGATCCACCCTTCAGAGGAGAGTATTTCAAGCGCAGGAATGCTTGAGCCTAAGACACAGGTACACCCGCAGAGCAGAAACCAGCTTTCCCCATTATGCGCGGCCGCACTGCGGCCGAGCCGATTTACCTCCAAATTACCGTAGAATATTCTCCCATCCCTCTGAGAGAGCCCTACAAAGTAATGAGAATATAGTGCCCGCATGGCAAAGCCTGGCAAGCTGTCCGATGTGTGTTCGATATGCCAAATCCAATAACAGAAATGTTTACATTTATACATTGTATACAATTCTAGACAGGTTCTAACTGATACCAGTAAGCCTAACAAGAAGCCAGAACAAACCATACATCATGCAGCCTGTCATTATCAACATCTGTACTCCATAGTTCCTCAGAGCTCCATCCATGAGAAAACCTGATCTTCCCCCTTTAAGTTTCATCAGTAAATGCTCGAGATGAGAGCCTTTTACTGAGACTATACCACCTACACGGCAAAGCCTGGCAAACTACCCATGCTTTATTTACTTGTTATGCCAAAAACTAGTAACAATTATGGACCTCAGTTCCATGACCTGAAGAATGGTATGGGGCTCCTCCTGTCCCTGGAGCAAGCAGATGCCCTTGGGTTACACTTGCTTGTGACAGGACTAAAGGAGATGTTACTAGTGTCCACTTGAGCAAATCGATGAACAATGGGAAGACAGTGATACAGTGATGTAGATGAGGCAGAAACACGGTCATGGATCTCTGTGTTCATTCACGATTCCCAGGTTCTTCAATATTTTCAAGAATGAAAATATTGACTAATAATCATGCTTAGACTCAGAGTTGGAAAGTAGAAAAGTTTATTGGAAGGTAGGAGAGAGAAAGAAAGCTCTCCAATGGGGAGGAACTTGTATAGAACTAAGTCAAAGTAAGTGAGTTTTGTGTAGGGCTTTCTAAGGGCCATCTCTTATCTGTTGGCAGGTGTTTACAAAGGATGCCAGAAATTACAATGATGTCTAACAGGTCTAAATCTTTCTGGACATCATGGCCCCCTTATTTTATCTTCCCTGTGAGCCTAGACTACAGGGCAGCATTTCCTGTTCCTAGAAGCCCTGGGAATGCTCAGACAAAGACTTGAGGGTAGAGTATGTGTCAGGTTGATGGTGGAGAAATGGAATATCTGGAGTAAAGAAACTGTGGCTTTCTTTCACTGGCAATGGGAAACTGAGGCTTCCTCTTTCACATCTGCCCAGTTGGTCATATCACCTTTTACTTCTTGAAGTCAAACTGTAATTCTAACCAGATACTGAGGCAGACTTTAGGAAATCCCTACCAGGAAATTATAGGAGTTGCTAAATAGTGCTGGGTACCATAGGCTTATATTGTAAATCAGCAAGTGGCCTGGGTGTGAGTAGGGGTGAGGGAGGGGTAATCTCTAAGGTCAGCATACACTACAACTGCATAATTTGAAAGCAATTTTTCTTTATTCAAATGCAGTTATTCTAAACGCAATATTTTAAGGTTTTTATTTTAAGGTTTTTAAGAGAATGATTGTGACTGGACAGATGAAAATGCAAGGAAGAATTTATTGAACACCACTGCAGTAGTGGAGATAGATTAAATTTGACTTCTCCTTTGAACCATTGTGGTCATCTCCTAGAAAAGGCCTGGAGGATATTAGGAAAGGTGCTCTATAGAATCAGAATAGCTGTATTTGTTAATTGGCACCATCAAGAAAAAAGGAAGTAAACCTGTCAGGGAGGCTATTTGTATTACCCTCACGCTTAGTTACCCTTAGTTTCAAAAAGCAGGCACTCAGACCTTGAAAAAACATAGTTCTAGCTTGTAATTTACATTTCAAGAGTTAAGTGGATTCCTTTCTCCACTTCTGTATACTCAAATGGTAGGAAAGTCAATGGTCTACAGTCAGGACAAAGCCCTTTTAAAATTTAGTCAATTTGAGGTGCTCAAACCTTCATAGATATTCTGTGTCTGTGTTTATCGTCATCATCTTACATGATGCACGCCCAGCTGAAAAAAAAATTATTTCACTAGGCTTTGACTCCAGCTTAATTTGACCTTAGGTATATTTTGCAAATGTTCAACCCTCATCTCTGTTGCAAAGCTCCTTTTTTAAAAAAAAAAATAGAAATTTAAAGTGAGGAGTTGTTCTGAGACAGAATACAGTAAATGATATGCTACACATTTAAATCCCAAAATAGTTTAAAAACATGGTTGAATAAACCAGCCCATCTCCAGTAAAGTCACACCTCCGCCAAATTTCTTCCCACCCTCTTCCCATTCTTTCTAGTCACCTATCTCCAGCAGAAATCATTTTCTATTTTAACTCAATCTCCAGCAGTTAGAACAAAGACATGACTTTGTGTTTAAAAAATGTCAATCATTACCTTCTATCAGAATACAAACTATAAACAATAATTTCAAACATCATTTTCTTCAAGCAGCTTTGTGATGGATTAAATACTCAGCCATTTCATATAGATCTGCTTGCTGACTATTCTTTTTTATGCTTAATTTTCTTGTTAGCTAAAGACAAAAAGATACTAATGGTTTCCTTTTCACACAAACTGAATCCAGCTTCTCTTTTGAATCTTGTCCTGCTTGCTTATATTTTATAGCTAGTCCTCTGGAAAGAATATGGAAATCTATACTTGACTGCAAGATGATTGACAGTTATATGTATAACTATTATGAACCTTTCTGTAAACTTGGAATTGGGAGAGTGTGATGAGAAGCTACTTTTACCTGTCTAAAGAGATTTTCTACTACCCTTCTCTAAGAAGAAAAAAAGACAAATCAGAAATGTAACTTCTGGCAGATTAACAGGCTACAAGCACATACTTTTTTTTCCTTACAACATCTGCCTTCTAGTAGTGTGATCTTCATTTGCATTTCTAAAGCAGCTCCTATTGGCTTTGACTATATTTCTAAAAATACTTAAGCTCTGTTTCCATTTATTGTTGAACCCAGATAATGCTGCATATCCTGTCTAGGGTGCCTTAGGAGGACAATGAAGGACATTTTCTTTTCTAAGAAAAGTGGAAAACATATATTATTTTTCTGTGAAAACATATAAGAGGATAGCCATAGTTTCTGAGATATCAGTGCCAAGAAAAATGTTTAATAGGTTTAGAAGTATGTGTGTGGGGTTGTTGGTTACACAAAAAGGATTCCTAAAAACCTAACTGATCAGAAGTAACAAAGACATTTTCTTTTGGTCTTATAATGAGATGGATTTTAGAAAAAACAGTCAATTTTTCAAAACTATGGAACTGTTAAAGGAAATATAAAAAATAGAGTGAAGCTAGGAACTTGCAAAAGCAGAACATATGATAATGAAGATTTAACATTTGGCATGTCCTAGCCATTTCTCCAGAGTATTCTCATCTAATCACAGACAGAGGTGCTGAATCCTCTAGTACCCTCCAAGAGAATTGCTCAAAAATGTAATTAAAGTTGAGCAACATTAAGTTTCTGATCGAAATAATTTCTCTGTCTATAGGAATGTGAAATTAAGTTGCTTTCAGCTCTTAAATGTTTTCTATTTTTCACATATTAAACTAAATTTTAAATATTTTACTGAAAGTTAATAAACAAAAGTGGGTCACAAATCATATTTTTTATGGATTATTATTTTTTAATTTTTTATTATACCACAGTGAAACATACAATTACAAAGGTGTTCATAATTGGTTCTTGGTAATACAGTATACCAGCACCCATTCCTCCACCAGTGCCACATTTCCACCACCAATGTACCCCACCCCCTCCCGCCCACCCCCAGGCTGTCTCAATAGCAGGTACCCCAGTATCCCCTCTTTCTCTCTCTGTCTCACTCTGTCTCTGCATCTCTCTCCCTCTTACTTTACACATTGTGGCTAGCCCTGCAGATATTTAGAGTTTATCACTTAAGTCTCTTTGTGTATATTCAATGGTGAGTTTTTTTTTAATTTTTTTTTTTTTTTAATTTTTTATTATACCACAGTGAAACATACAATTACAAAGGTGATCATAATTGGTTCTTGGTAATACAGTATACCAGCACCCATCCCTCCACCAGTGCCCCATTTCCACCACCAATGTACCCCACCCCTCCTGCCCACCCCCATGCTGCCTTAATAGCAGGTACCCCAGTTTCCTCTCTTTCTCTCTCTCTCTCTCTCTCTGTCTCTGCATCTCTCTGCCTCTTATTTTACACATTGTGGCTAGCCCTGCAGGTATTTAGAGTTTATCACTGAAGTCTCTTTCTGTATATTCAATGGTGAGTCTTAATCTGCCATTACCATTTCCCACATTTAGTAAAACACTGGTATCTATTTATGTCATATTAATGAATGCAGTCATTCTATATCTGTCCCTTTCCCTCTGACTAATTTCACTCAGCATGATAGTCTCCATGTCCCTCCATTTGCAGGCAAATTTCATAATGTCATCTTTTCTGACAGCCGCATAGCACTCCACAGTGTAGATGAACCACAGTTTCCTTAGCCAGTCCTCTGTTCTCAGGCATTTAGGTTGTTTCCAGATTCTAGCTATAGTGAATAGCGCAGAGATGAATAAAGAAGTACAGATAGTGTTTCTGCTATGTGTTTTTCGGTCTCTAGGGTATATTCCCAGGAGTGCTATTGCTGGATCAAATGGGAGCTCAATATCTAGTTTTCGGAGGAATGCCCATATTGTTTTCCAAAAGGGCTGGACCAGTCGGCACTCCCACCAACAGTGGATGAGAGTCCTTTTTCCCCACATCCACGCCAGCACTGGTTGTTCTTGCTGTTTTGGATGTGTGCCAGTCTCTGTGGGGTGAGATGGTACCTCATTGTTGTTTTGATTTGCATCTCCCTGATGATTAAAAAATGAAGAGCACTTTTTCATTTGTCTTTTGGCCATTCAAATTTCTTCTTTTTTGGAAGCTTCTGTTCATTTCTTCTCCCCCATTTTTTGATGGGGTTGGCTGTTTTTTTTTTTTCTTGTGGTGTTACCAGTGCCTGATATATCCTGGATATTAACCCCTTGTCAGATGGGTATTGGGTGAATATCCTTTCCCACTCTGTGGATTGTCTTTGTATCATGGTCACCGTTTCTTTTGAGGTGCAGAAGCTTTTTCCGTTTTATATAATCCCATTTGTTTATCTTTGCTTCCATTTGCTTGGTCAGTGGTGTGTCGTCTTTAAAGATACTTTTCGTTTCGATGTCGTAGAGCATTTCTCCTATGTTTTCTTCGATGTACCTTATAGATTCATGTCTGATGTTGAGATCTAGAATCCATTTTGATCTGACTTTTGTGCATGGCGTTAGAAGGAGGTCTAAGTTCATTTTTTTACACGTAGCTGCCCAGTTTTCCCAGCACCATTTGTTGAAGAGGCTTTCTTTGCTCCACTTAATATTTTTTGCTCCTTTATCGAAGATTAAGTGGTTGTATATTTGTGAGTGCATTTCAGGATACTCAGTTCTATTCCACAGGTCTACGGGTCTGTCTCTATACCAATACCACACTGTCTTAATTACAACTGCTCTGTAGTAGAGCTTGAGGTTGGGGAAAGTGATACCTCCCATCTTCTTTTTCCCAAGGATTGCTTTAGCTATTCGTGGAGTTTTATTATTCCATACAAATTTCAGGAGTGTTTGTTCAATTTCTTTGAAGAACATCATGGGTATCTTTATAGGGACCGCATTGAATCTGTATAAAGCTCTAGGGAGTATTACCATTTTGATAATGTTAATCCTTCCGATCCATGAGCAGGGAATATGTCTCCATTTCCTCAGGTTCTTTTATTTCCTGAAGTAACGTTTTGTAGTTTTCTTTGTAGAGATCCTTCACTTTCTTTGTCAAACTGATTCCTAGGTATTTGATTTTCTGCGGCACAATTGTGAATGGGATAGTTTCTTTAATGTCCCTTTCTTCTCTTTCACTGTTTGCATATAGGAAGGCCATTGACTTCTGGGTATTGATTTTGTACACTGCTACTCTGCTATAGGAATGTATTATTTCTTGGAACCTCTTGGTAGAGATTTTCGGGTTTTCCAGGTATAATATCATGTCATCTGCAAATAGTGATAACTTGGCTTCTTCCCTTCCTATCTGTATGCCCTTAATGTGTTTTTCTTCCCTGATTGCTATGGCAAGTACTTCCAGTACTATATTGAATAGAAGAAGTCGTGAGAGTGGGCAGCCTTGTCTAGTCCCTGATCTTAAGGGGAAGGCTTTCAGTTTTTCCTCATTGAGAATGATGCTCGCTGTGGGCTTGTTGTAGATGGCCTGGATTATCATTTTTTTTTTTTTGCTTTTTTTGGGTCACACCAGCAATGCTCAGGGGTTTCTCCTGGCTCTGCACTCAGAAATCACTCCTGGCGGTGCTCGGGGGGACCATATGGGATGCCAGGGATCGAACCCAAGTCGGCCTGGGCCAGCCGCGTGTAAGGCAAACGCCCCTACCCGCTGGGCTATTGCTCCGGCCCCCTGGCCTGGATTATCTTGAGGAAGGTTCCTTCAATCCCCATTTTACAGAGATCTTTCATCATGAACGGGTGTTGAATCTTGTCAAATGACTTCTCTGAATCTATTGATATGATCATATCATTTTTATTTTCCCTTTTTGTTGATATGAAGTATTATGTTGATTGACTTGCGGATGTTGAACCATCCTTGCATTCCCGGGATGAATCCCACTTGGTCATGGTGTATAATCTTTTGATGACTCTTTGGATTCTATTTGCTAGTATTTTGTTGAAGATCTTAGCATCTGTATTCATCAGGGAGATTGGTCTGTAGTTTTACTTTTTTTTGTGGCATCTCTGTCTGCTTTGGGTATCAGGGTGATATGTGCCTCATAAAAGCTATTTGGGAATGTTTCTGTTTCTTCAATTTGCCGGAAGGGCTTAAAAAAGAATTGGGAGTAGGTCCTTTAAAGGTTTTGTGGAATTCACTGGTGAATCCATCTGGACCTGGGCTTTTGTGTTTGGGGACACTTTTGATTACCTATTCTATCTCCTCGATGGAAATAGGTTTGTTGAAGTATTCCAAATCTTCTTGTTGCAGACTTGGGAAACTATAGGAATTCAGGAATTTGTCCATTTCTTCTAGGTTCTCTTGTTTTGTGGTGTACAGGCTCTCATAGTAATCTCTGTTGATCTTTTGAATTTCTGTGGTTTCTGTTGTGATGTCCCCGTTTTCATTTCTGATTCTATTTATTTGGGTTCTCTCTTTTCCTTTTCTTACAAGTCTTGCAAGTGGTTTGTCAATCTTGTTTATTTTTTCAAAGAACCAGCTTTTGTTTCATTGATCTTCTGGATTGTTTTTTGACATTCCATCTCATTGATTTCTGCTCTAAGTTTTATTATTTCTTTCTTTCTGCTTGGGTTGGGTTCCTTTTGTTGATCACTCTCTAAGATCTTAAGTTGTGAAGTCAGACTGTTTATGATGGCCTTTTCTTCTTTTCTGATGAATGCTTGAAGAGCTATGAACTTGCCTCTTAACAGTGCTTTCGCTGTATCCCACAAGTTCTGGTAATTCGAGTCTTCAGTCTCATTTGTTTCCAGGAATCTTTGGATTTCCTCTTTGATTTCTTTTATGACTTGCTGGTTGTTCAGCAGTGAGCTGTTTAGTTTCCAGGTACTTGGTATTGGTCTCCGTTTTTGTGTACAATTAACTTCTATTTTCAGTGCCTTTTTTGGATGGGTTGTTTGCATGAAGGATTGTTTTCCAGTCTTTTATTTTGAGCCTGTCTTTGCTCCGATTGTTCAGGTGTGTTTCTTGCAGGCAGCAGAATGTCGGATTCAATTTTTTGATCCATTGTGCCACTCTGTGTCTCTTGACTGGTGTATTTAGACCATTAACATTGAGAGAGATTATTGTCATTGGATATTGTGCCATCTTTCTGAATAGGTTGGTTGTTCTTTTGGGTTATGTCTCATCTTATAGTAGATCTTTCAGTCCTTCTTTTAAGGTTGGTTTTGATTTTACAAAGTTCCTAAGCTGTTGTTTATCCAAGAAGTTGTATAACTGTCCTTCAAATCTGAGCGAGAGTTTAGCCGGATAAAGAATTCTTGCTGAGGCATTCATTTCATTAAGTTTTTTACTATATCCCACCACTGCCTTCGGGTTTGGAGGGTGTCTTCTGAGAAGTCTGCTGAAAGTCAAATGGATGCTCCTTTGTATACAATTTCCTTCTTTGATCTTGCTGCCTGAAGAATTGTGTCTCTGTCTATGGCATCCATTACTTTGACTAGGATGTGTCTTGGGGTCTTTCTATTGGGGTCTCTTCTTGCTGGTACGCGGCCGGGCTTCTTGGATCTGGATGCCTTCGCCCTTTAACTCGGGGAACTTTTCAGCCAGGATGTTTTAAACTGTTTTAATTTCCTTGGGGTTACTTTCCTGTCCCTCTGGGACTCCTATGATTCTTATGTTGTTCCGCCTGGCTTCATCCCATTGTTCTCTGTTTCGTTGCTGATCCATTTTCCGGTCTTTTTTCCATCTTATGTAGATCTCTGAGTGCTTTCTGCAGCTCATCTTCAGTCTCACTGATTCTCTCTTCTGCTGCTGTCATCCTACTGTTGAGAGCCCCGATTGTGTTTTTTCATTTTGTCTACTGAGTTTTTAAGCGATGATATTTCTATTTGCCATGGTTCTCATTTCTGCTCTCATTTCCTCCCGTAGTTTATTGACAGCCCTTTCAACTGCTTCGTTTATGTTCTCCTGTATTTTATTGGACATCTGCTCAATTTTTTCGTTGAGCTCATTAAACATCCTACCAATTTCTTCTCTAATTTCATTGTCAGAGAGATCATGCACATCTGTATTCTTTTTTGAGTCTTCAGGGTCGATTCCTTCATCTGTTCTTCGAGCTGGGGAATCTGCGTTGTTTCCCCATGGTGTCGTGGTGTTCAGGGATTGATTCCTCTGGTGTACTGTTTCTTTTTCCTTGAGGGTATTACCTTCCCTTGGTGTTGAATTTCCTAGTTTTTCTATTAATAAGCAGCCGCGTTAGCAGCCGCCGCGCCGGCCAGCCGCACACCCCAGGGAGGTTACCTGAGGTGGAGTCAGGCCGGTGTGAGAGTTCAAAATGACCGTTTACTTCCGGTTCCGCTTGGAGTCAGGCTGGTGTGAGAGTTCAAAATAACCGTTTACTTCTGGTTCTGCTCGGACTTCTGGACTTCCTGGGGTTGTAGTTCCACCTTCTGCTGAGACCTAGGGTTCTACCACGGCCCCAGGCACCCGCCAGGCCAGCCGCACACCCCAGGGAGGTTACCTGAGGTGGAGTCAGGCCGGTGTGAGAGTTCAAAAATCACACAAATCATATTTGACTGAGGGAATTTTCACAATAAGTGGACACTGACCACCACTATCAGGAAAGAAAGAAAACATTCTATAGACAGTTGCTTGCTAACATTGAACCTTCATTACATATTCCACTTTGCTCTCGGTAAGTACCACTAACACCACACACAACTTTGTTTATTTGTTTCTTTTTCAGGTGGAGGGAGGACCATATCGGGTTTCTGGAATGCCTACCTGTTGTGTTATCTCTCCAGTTCTATATGGTTTGGATTTTTTATGCAAAGGGCCAGTAAGTATTTTCATTTCTCAGATATTTTAATTTCAATGTGATATTTGCAAGTTTCATCAATGTTCTTGCATAAGACAGAAGTTAATTCATTTTTCTGCTCATATTCTGTTATATAATTTTACATAATTTATATTTATAATATTGCTGTTAATATGTTGAAAATTAAGAAGATTAGCATGTGTGTTTGGGGCAATTGAATACAACTGGTAGGCACATTTAGTGCATGTAAGTTTGCATTTTTCTAGTTAGCATATGTAAAAATAAATTTCTAAAGATTTTGGTAAAGAAATGTCTCTTGATATTTAATTATGACCACTTGATTCTAATTCTTGATTTGTTTTTCTTTATGCTTGTTTTAGGTTCACACCTGGCAATGATCAGGTATCACTCCTAAGGTGTTTTAGAACCATATGGGTTGCCAGGGATTGAACCTGGTTGTGCTATATGCAAGCAAGCATCCTCTGTGTTGTACTATCTCTCTGGCCCCTAAGTCTACTATTTGAAGTCTTTGTTTGGTAATACAATTGGTTCAAATAATGACATTTCTCGTTAAACACACACACAGCAGAATAATATGGAATCAGGGAACTGGCACTTTGGTAGTAGCTCTAAATAGTAACTGACTCAAATATAGTGAGATCTAATACAGTGACTCCAAGTATTCCTTAGTAGCTTTGGTTGTGTAGACCTTTGCTGGTATGTTGCAAATGCTACTTTGACCATACTCCCTACCCTGAGTCATTTTCCTATTTATATATAAATGTTTCTTACCAATTGTTACAGCAGAATTACTATTTTAAAGTATATTTTTTGCAAAAGCTAATTTAGATGAGACAAATATGATCCATTTGGCCAAATTCCACAGTGTCATTAGAACCCCATCAGTGGAATAATGCATATATGTTTTAGGTGCTCTCTGTCCTCAAAAAATCTTGACATTGAGCATAAATAAATAATGAATTGCATATATTTTGGTTGATTTGTGTAATATACAGTTTGGTTCAGCTCAGCTTCGTGAGCTGTATTACGGATTGACCACCATGATCTCACCATTCTACAAGGGAAGTAATCATTGATGTCAAAAGAGGGGTTCGAGAGGGTGATACCATTTCACCAAAACTCTTCAGCACCACCCTCGAGAACATCATGCGACAATTAGAATGGGAAGGAATGGGAGTGAAAATAGACTGTCGGCAACTACACCACCTCCGCCTCGCTGATAACATTGTTCTAATAACACCAAGCATTAGCCTAGCGACACAAATGTTGGCTGACTTTGACCGAGAATGTGGAAAGATAGGTCTACAGCTGAATCTCAACAAAACCATGTTCATGAAAAATGAACTTGTTCCAGAGGCCCCATTCACTCTCAACAGAACAAACATCTCTGAATACAGCAGTTATGTTTACCTAGGTCGAGAATTCAACATGATGAACGACCTAAAACCTGAGCTGAGCAGGAGGAAGAGAGCAGCATGGGATGCCTTCAAAAGCATTGAAGAAATAGCTAAAAAGACAAAGAACCTTCGTCTCCGGGCACATCTTTTCAACTCCACCATTCTCCTTGCATTAATATACGCCTCAGAGACCTAGGCCCTATGAAAGCAGGATGAGAACGCTATTCAGGTTTCCCAAAGAGGTATCAAAACAGCTATGCTTGGAATATCACGCCTCACTCAAGTGAAAGGAGGAATCCGGAGCTCCGACCTCCGTCACTGTTCCAGAGTCAAGGACGCTGTCTCATTTACCAAGGCATCAAAAATCAGATGGGCTGGACATATAATGCGATTTGGAGAAGACCGCTGGACTAGAGCCAGTACTGACTGGATCCCGCAGCATTATTCACAATAGCCAGAATCTGGAAGCAACCAGAGTGCCCGAAAATTGATGGCTGGATAAAGAAGCTTTGGTACATCTACACAATGGAATACTATGCAGCTGTTAGGATAAATGAAGTTATGAAATTTGCCTATAAATGGATGGACATGGAGAAGATTATGTTGAGTGAAATTACTCAGAAGGAGAGAGACAGATACAGAATGACTGCATTTATTTGCATGACATAAATATATATGTACATATTATGATACCAATATCCAAGGTCAAGTGAAACATGACCTTGTATCAGGAGGTCTTGTCAAAGGTGGAAATTATCACAAACTTGTGGGAGTCAGAGGCTAGATAAGACAGAAAATGGAACAGTGTGCTAACAATTGTCGAGGGTACTAATGCCAACCTAGAATTGAGCATTAAATACAGGCAAAAAGATACACATGACAACCCTTTAATGTATGTTCTGTAATCCATAGTCTGGAAGGGAAGGAAAAGAGAGAGAAAGGGAAAGAAATAAAGAACCTGCCATGAAGGTGGGCTGGGGGAGGGGAGGGAACCGGGGACGTTGGTGCTGGGAGATGGGCACTGGTGGAGGGATGGGTGCTGGAAAACTGTATGACCAAAACCCAAATATGAACTTTTTAATTGTATATCATTGTAATTGTATATCTCACAGTGGTATAATAAAATACTTAAAAAAATCACGTGGCCGCCCACCTACATGATGGTAAGACTTCTTCATCAAGACCCTGAAAGAATGGTTTGAGGCTCTTTGTATTCCTGAAGCAACCATATGCCATTGGGCTACTCTGACACGTGATAGGGTTAAATGGAAATGTTACTGGCGCACTCTTGAGCAAATCGATGAATAACTGGATGTCAAGTGATCAAGATCAAGTGATTTTATTATAAACATCTTCTCTTGGATGACTTGCATTTTTATTCTTCCATGACAACTCTTAATGAATAGGAAAGTTTTATCACTGATATATCCATTTTATGATTTTCCTGTGCTTAGTTCATTTTTTTTCTACATACAAATGAAACTTGCCTAGATAAGAATTGCAAAAAAGTTTACCTGTTTACCTTCCATATACTTTATCATTTAGTGATCTACTGGTATTTATATTTCTAAACCATGAGATAAAGTTAAACATACTTTCCCATAATGGTATCTTATTTGTCTAATTCCATTTATATAAAATATAATCCTTTCTAATACCTGGTATCATTTCCTTTGTCATTAATTAACTAATTATACAGATGTGACTTGTTTCTGAGTTCTTATTTGTGCTTCATTTGTTTATGTTTGATAAAGAAATGCCAGTGTCTATAATTTAACTTTTGAACAACTTAAGTTGCTCAACTTGAACAACTTGTGTTTAAATATAAGTTTAGGCAAAGCTACAGAGCCTATCACGAATTATACAAGAGAGTAATGGAAAATACTAAATATGCTCAACTTGAACATACCGAACAACTTTTTAAATTTAGCTTTTGAACAATCTGCACATCATAGTATAATTCTTTGTATACATATGCAAATGTATTTCATTTTACCTTATTCTCTGAAGAATATTTTTATTAGACAAAAAAGCTATTTTTCTCAAATACTTTAAACTGCAATGTCACCATTAGATTTTGCTTTTGACAATAAATGAATCAAATCTGAATCATTCATGAAGATAGAATATGCTTTTTCTTTGGCTACTTCATTTTTGTTTTCCCTATTCATCTTTGCATATATGAGTTTTATTATGATACCTAGGCATTTTTAATTTTATTTTTCTATGTTTATAATTTTAGTTAACTAAATCTTGATCTCTTGCAATTATATTTTATAATATTATCCATTATGTTTTTAAAATTTGATTTTCCATTATCTGCTTCTCTTTTAAAATTCCTATTATAGTTTTCCACTATGTTCCACTTGCCTCAGATGCTTGTGTTTTCTGACCTCTACCCCTCCATTGGGATTCGGCAGGGTGATACCATTTCACCAAAACTCTTCACTACCACCCTCGAGAACGCCATGCAATAATTAGAATGGGAATTAATAGGAGTGAAGATAGACAGTCAGCAACTTCACCACCTTCGCTTCGCTGATGACATCATCCTAATTACACTTAAGTGATCAAGTGATGAATATTTTATACTAATCTCTCATATAACTTACTGATAGTCTCTTTAGCTATATTTCAGTTAAACTTACATTTAAACTACACATATAAGATCTTCATTTTAATCATGACTTTTATTTCTATAATTTCTATTTATTTTAGACCTCTGTTGAAATTCACCAACTCCATCATACAGTTTTTCAAGTTAAATTATGGATATTTTATGTCTGTGTTTGAAAATCAGTACCTAAATTATCTCTGAAACTATTAATGTTGAGGATATTTTCTCTGCTTTTTGGCCATTTAAATCATCATGCTATGTCTGATCAATTTTTTTTTCTTTTTTGGGTCATACCCGGCGATGCTCAGGGTTTTCTCCTGGCTCTGCACTCAGGAATTACCTCCTGGCGTTGCTCAGGGGACCATATGGGATGCCGGGGATCGAACCCAGGCAGGCATAGTGCCGGCCGCGCAAGGCAAACGCCCTACCCGCTGGGCTATCGCTCCGCCCCGATGTCTGATCAATTAATTATAAAAAGTGGTGAATAAAAATGGTAAAGATAATGTTAACCATCTCATATAATGCTTTCTTACTCCAAAGACGATCTATGCTATGAAAGATTGATAAAGGCAAAGGTGGATAAATTTAATCCAGTTTGATTTATAACAGGTTTTAACTTCTTTTTAACTCAATTTTTAGCAAAATATTATAGAAACGGTCCTTTATTTGAAAGCTAGATTATTATTATTCCAAATCTCTTTTTTCCGTTGATCTAAAATTTATTGGTGTCTTTCTCTCCATCTTAAATGAGCAGACAGGTACAGGAATAGTAGCAAATAAGTAAGCACATTACAAATCAATTATTGATATGTTGAATATAACACATGCAAGTATATTTAAAATGTCATAATCTTTGCTGAGTTTTGCTGTCTCTGAGATATACCGGTTTTCTTTAATTTATCAATTAAAAATATTTTTCGTCCTCTTCCCTCTTTGTGGCTGTTGGTGAGACCAGGGCTTACTCACATACTGATTATGTTGCTTATACTTTTTGGTACTGGTGCTTGCTGGAGGACACATAGAGGCTTGTGTACCACTTGTGCTTATGTACTCTTGGCTTTAGTGTTTTCTGGGAACTGTAAACTTATGTTTGTCAAAGACATACTAACTGTACCACCTACCACACTCTCGGTTCTGACACATATTTGCAGATGTGTCCCAGTGTTTTCCAGGACTCATATCCTTTACTGTGACATGACTAGAAATTGTTTATGATGTTAGACATCACAAGCACAGATAACAGAGTTTCCAGACTTAAACAGTTTTGTTGCCAAAATAGTGGTTGGTTCAATGAAGATGGCACCACAAACTTCTGGGCTCTTACTTATAAGGCTTTGCCCAGACAAAAAGAAAAAATCTTTAAATAATATATTGACAGAGGCCAGAGTGACAGGAGTTAGTTTGGGTACTTGCCTTGCACATTCTAACAAGCACCCCCTGCAGTCCCCTCCACTCCTCAAGGAGTGGTCTGGAGTCGATTACAGGAGTAATCCCTGAGCACTGCTGGCTGTGACCCTAAGCATCAAAGAAAAAAGAAAGAAA
Organism: Cryptotis parvus; assembly: GCA_021461705.1. NCBI lineage: Eukaryota > Metazoa > Chordata > Mammalia > Eulipotyphla > Soricidae > Cryptotis > Cryptotis parvus. Next base: position 26,243 of record JAJIBD010011325.1, read on the forward strand.
AAAAGGAATGAAAGAGGGAGGGAGAAAAAAGAAGTATATATTTGTAGCACTAGGTGTAGAACCTGTGGTTTTACACATGCATATCACGAATTAATCATCAATCCATATCTCTGGCCTTTTTATTTGCTTTATAACTAATTTGCCCTTAAAAAGATCTTAAGGTAGCATGGGACACAAATTTATTACATTATTTTTCTACTTTTTCTAATAATTCCAAATTTCTAATGACAAAAATGGTCTTTAATAAAAAATATTTTGCAATGTCATGAATTCCAATACTATTTATGATAGGATCACTTGTATCACTTGTCTTCCCGTTATTCATAGATTTGCTCGAGTGGGCACCAGTAACTTCTCCATTTGTCCATGTCACATGCTAGTGTAGCCCTAGGACATCTGCACCCTACAGGAACACGAAGAGCCTCAAATCATTCATTCAGGTCATGGGAATGAGGCCCATCATCATTACTGTTCTTGGCATATTGAATACAACACTGATAGATTGCCAGGCTCTGCCATGTTGGTGGGATATTCTCAGTAGTAGGTAGGCTCTCAGTTCATTCATTTACATTCAAAGCAGCCACGCACAACAGGGAGAGTGGGTAGCAGCTCTGCCGTGTATCTGTTCTCTGGTTCAGCATACCTGGGCTTGAAATAGGCTTCTCTATAGGGTGGGACTCTGACTGGCTGGGCTTGAGATCGGCTTTTCTCTTGGGTGGAGCTCGGAGCCCAAATGTATGTTTATGTATGTGTGTGTGTGTGTATATATATATATACACACATACACACATACATAAACATATATTTACACATAAAGATATATACATATACACATAGATATATACATATACATACATATACACACATGATAGGATATTATGCTCAAAATGTTTTACTGCACACTGTCCACCAGTGCTTCCGGCACCCTCTCCATATCTCAGTGTCCCTTCCTCTATGCCCCAACCCTACCATGGAAAGCACAAATCCTGATCTCTAATTTCTACTTCTTACCTCAATGTTTTGAAAGCTTTGTTGAGAATCTCGGCTTTTTTTTAACTGCTGCATTCATCACAATTTATCTTTCTCTCAGTAACAAATTGTTTAGAGATTTTACCCCTTCAAGCATTTGATTTTGTGGTTCCTGATTCCTTTATACTCTCATGTACATTTAAAAAATTTATGCAGGTTTTGTAGTTGATTTGGGCAGAGCAGTTGCTCTGCTACAAGTGAATCTATCATAGCTTAGAGCAGAATTTTGTTTTTGCCATATAATATATATTCAAAAAAGTCTACAATTTCCAAATTGATAGCTTGTATTATCTTTCAAACCAGTACTTAGACAAGAATTAGATCATCACCAGACTTTAAAAACTCTGTTAATGCTTCTTCCTTGTCACAACCTCCATTAACAACCGTTAATCTAACTTTGGATATTATTGATAAGCTTTTTCATGCTTTTTTAAATTTATGCAAATGTTTATGGAATATGTATGCTTTCTATTTTTTTAATTTTAGTATATTTTCTAAGGACTCATATGGTTGTTTACAATTTAAAATGTTTCATTCTCTTTACCATACAGAAGTCCATTTATTTTCCTATTATAATTTATATCTATTTTCCTGAGTAGATGATTAGATATTTTCCATTTCTTCTGATCAATACCAATAGTACTATATTAGCTTATTTTAGTATTTGTATTTTTCTGCATATATGTATACTTCCTTTATGATATGACTGGGACATAAAACTGTCATAGGTATTATTAGGTCACCTGTATTCCAGTAGTCTAGGAATAACCTCCCCACTCAGTTTTGGGACCTTCAGTTTCTTATTGTCTCACACAGGATGCATTCATACTGTGTGCAGACTTTATTCTAGAATTCCCATAGAATCATGGTGAAAGGACAATTTTTATTATATTTTTTAGTTTGGTGAAGCTATTAAGTTGGTAATTTAATACTAGGTGCTAGTGTTTAAATTGACCTCATGTTGACCACATTCCTCAACATTTGACTTTATATTGAACTCTGTGCCCTCCCTGGTGACTCAGGTACATTTTCCCCCAGAGTATCTGGTGGGGGCGGGGAATCATAAAACCTCTCTTCTTCTAGGGGTAGGTATTGTTCTTGCATGCCTTGTTCTACTGAGTTCCCTGATTTCACTCTATAGCTCCCAATCTTAATAACTGATCTTAAGCATGCTGACCTCATAGATTTTACATATTCTCTTTTCGATCTTTTTCCACATTGATGTCAATATCCAATAATCTATTGTCACTGAGGGTATAACTTCTGAAAGACTACCTATTCATCACTTTAGGCTCTTACTCTTACTAAACTCTCTTGAAATTCTTCACCACCATAAGCTCCTTTACATCTCCATGTTTTCAGAAGCATCAAACTCTCAAACATCTTTTTTGCCATATTTCAAATAAGTTCAGTGGTACTTATGAATGTTCTCCCTGTTCACTGCTCCTTCAATATATAAGCCCCCTACACACATAATCCATATTCAGTGAAGTTTACACTGACTCTGAGCATGTCCAGGAAAAATAATATCCAATTAAATAGATAAATTAAAAGGCCCACAGCTCCACAGCTCTTCAGATGCCTGCCCTGAATAATTCATAGCCATCCCAACAGTCAGGTTCCTGGAAATGCTCAATAATTCTTTGAATAATTTCCCTGCCCTACACTATCCTCGTTGAGCACTTAATGAACGCCTAGCCTCCTCCCAGTCATTATATTACTTTCTTTATACATTTGAGTGTGTTTGAGACAATTAGGAGTGGGATTACTCAATTTGCTATATCATTGACTATAAATTTATTTTTACTCAGAATATCTTTAAGTTAAAAAAGATTGGTATCTACACTAGTAAATTTGATCTAATCCTATGATAATCTCTCCATACAGGTTTTTCATCAATTATCACCATTCTTCCGGGATTACTTTTAAAATATGTACTTTTCTTACTCTATTGCCCTACAAAATTTCTTTGTGAAATAATTTGAAATGCCTTTCTTATTGTTCTCTTTCTCTGGTCCTATCACTTATTTCCCTCATACACTTTAAACAGTTTCCTGGGAGCATGGTTTACAGTTGCTAACTCTTCCTCCTTACTTCATGCATACAAATTCATCTGTTTGGGATGAGCATATGCATTGCATGTAGGAAAACCAGATTATATCCCTGGCATTACATGGGCCCATGAGTATCTCTGAAATTGTCTCCAGCAGTAGCTCACAAAGGCGTGTTACGCTTTTCCCCTTTCTCAAATAAATAAAAATTATCTTCTGTTTCTATTTCATATTTTTTAAAAGTCACCTTGGAAATCCTTAACACTATTGGATTCTATAAAACATATTTCATTAACTATCTTTCCAGTAATATTAATGTCTCTTTCCAGAGTCGTTTTTTTTTTGTTTCTTCAATTTTGCTATTTCATCAAGTTGATAAACTAATTATCAGACAATATTTCAAACTTGAAAGAAATCAGCATCAGGACTTTAAAATGTTTTTATTTACTGCAATAAATTCTAGATACTTGAAGAAAAATAAGAATTCAACTTAAGACCTCTAAGCAATGTCAGGGTGAGTCTGGAATACTCAGTGCAACAGAGCCCAGCCAACTGTGCATCCTTGGATACAAGTGCTGAACCACTCAGGCAGTTGTTGGAATAGTCATGGTACTGGTCCCCAGGTCTCTGAGCATGTTTTAGGAGTTGCACTAACAAAAGAACCTGCCCATATTATCAAATTCACATGTTATTTAAAGTATTGGAATTGATTAAAGGTAGAAACTGATCTGTGAGGCAGTCTTAAAGATCCTCATCTGAATCTGTGATGAACTCCAAACTCTATCTCTCTCTTACTCTCTCTAAGCATTCTCTTAGAGAATTATTCTGAATACAGAATTATTCTGAATACTAGCCTAGTATACTCCATGTTAATCAATGAGTGGGATAAACTCCAAGAATGGTCTTGATATTATGTGAGGAAGCTTCCTCTAGTAGGAACAGTCTCTGTTAGGACCTGACAGCAGAGGGATGGAGCTGTAAAACTTTTAGTTATGGAAGAGTTTCTGGGGGTGGTGCGTTGCAATGCCAACCACAAAATATATGTTCAAGCCTAGTTTCTTAGAAATGATTACCTTCAAGTATGGAATTTTCCAAGTAATAAATATTTTCTAGAGATAAGCTTCTTGGGAAAGTTAAATATCTAGCATTTATTTTAGAAATAGAAGGTGTACATAACTCAATAACTGAATTATTTTACAACAATAAAATTCTCCTGCTATGATTAAAATTTCATATCATCTGGCATTTTCAATTCATTCACATGATGACTCAGTGTTATTATTTGTAAATGGAATTAAGGAACCCATACAGTTGTTTCAAGAACAGCTGTGCTTCCAGTATTAAAATGGCAAAGCCTTCTTTTGAAATCTTTTCTAATAGCTTCCCAAACATTAAAATATTTTCTGTTATCTTTTATACTTTATGTAGAAATTTCAGAAAATTCTATGAAATTATGAATACATTCTAGATAAATAAACTCTTGCTTATAGAAGAATATAAAAATGTGCATTCTTGACAACAAACCTCAGACCCAGGAAAGTAAAGGCTGTCTTCTCACTGAACCCAACCCCTAGACCAGCAAGGCTCCCTATATGAACTTTAATTTTCCAAAGCACAAACCACAGGAGATTATTAATAAACATACTAAAAAATAAACATACTACACTGCAATGAACATACTTCGATGACTTTATATAGCCATATATCTCATTCAGCTAAATGGAGTAATTAGTTCAAAACCTTATTGTCACTGATTAAACACATTACACGGTAGAGGAAATAATCTGAACAACAGAGACATTCTTAGTAGCCCTCTGGTGTAAATAACTGAACAAACCAGTTCTTAAGTAACAGGAATTTTTTTTTCTTTTTGCATCACACCAGGTGATTCTCAGGGGGTTACTCCTGACTCTGCACTCAGGAATTACTCCTGGCAGTACTCAGGGAACTGTATGGGATGACAGGGATTGAACCGGGGGTCAGCTGCTTGCAAGGCAAATGCCCTACCCACTTTGCTATCACTCTGGCCCCTAACAGGAAATATTAACCTCCAACTTTAACCCAAATAAAACTCAAAGAACAATGGGGAAACTAAAGAACTCAACTGATATGCAAGACAGAGATAGAAGTCCAGACAGCTCCTCAAGCCATGTTGCGTGAAATTAGTCAGAAGGAAAGAGAGAGATATAGAATGCCTGCATTTATTTGCATGACATAAATATATATACATATAATGACACCAAAATCCAATGTCAGGCAAAACGTGGATCAGGAGGTCTTACCTTAAGTGGAAATTACCGCAAACATGTGGGAGTCAGAGGTTAGGTAAGACAGAGAAGGGAATTTGTGTGAATAAATGTAGAAAGGGCTAATACCAACCTAGAACTGAGCATTAAATATAGGCAAAAAATGCACATGATGGCCTCTAAGTGTATATAGTGCAACCCACAATGTGTAAGAGAAGGAAAAGAGAAAGAGAGGAGGAGAGAGAAAAGAGATAAAGAACCTGCCATTTAGGCAGGCTATGGAGGGGGAGGGAATTGGGGACATTGGTGGGTGGGAAATGGGCACTGGTGGAGGGCAGGGTGCTGGAACACTATGTGACCGAAACCTCTAAACATGAACAACGTTGTAATTGTATATCTTATGGTAATATAATAAAGTATTAATAAAAAACAAAAATAAAGTTAAAGGAAGCTAAATATCCTTAAAAGTTAAGGAAGCTAAAAGCAGGCTAAAAATCTTTCATTTGGGAAATAAAGAACCTGCCATGGAGGGGGCTGGGGAGGGGGGATGGAACCGGGGACATTGATGGTGGGAGATGGCCACTGGTGGAGGGAACACTGTATAACCAAAACCCAAATATGAACATCTTTGTAATTGTACATCTCACGGTGGTATAATAAAATACTTATAAAAAAAACCCTCTTAAGCTTGGGGCTGGAGCTATAGCACAGCTGGTAGGACGTTTGCCTTGCAAGCAGCCAACCCGAATTTGATCCCCAGCATCCCATATGGTCCCGAGCACTACCAGAAGCAATTCCTGAGTGCAGAGCCAGGAGTAAACCCTAAGCATTGCCGGGTGTGACCCCCCCGCCAAAAAAAAAAACAGAAAAAAAACCTCTTAAGCCTGGTCAATGACTACCGACAGCAGATTCTTAGGTGTTCGGGTCTGACTTTGTCTGGGCCTGGTGCTGTTCCCTTCTTTACCGATGAGATGGCATGTCGGATTGCAGAAGGGAGAACGTTGGGAATGACATATACATCCTGTGGAATTTGGTATGTGGGCAGGTGGATGTGGCTATCAAAGAGATTTGAGTAGAAGTCCTGGATAATCTTCTCCATTGCCTTTCTGGAAGATGTGATAGATCCATCAGGGCGTCGGAGGGCAGTCATCTTGGTCTTATAGTTGGCGAAGGACAGGCGGGCAGTGCAAATACTTTTCCCGGCTTCTGCTGCATCTTCCAGTATTTCTGCTCTTCTGTCTTTGAGGTCTGCTCTTATAGCTTCTCTGCACCGTTTAGCAAGCTTGGACGTTAGCGTTTGGTCTCCTGAGGCTCGCGCCTTGCCACGTTGGTGAATGAGCTCAAGAGTTTCAATACACTAGCTCGGCTCTTCACACGCTACCTGTCCGAATGCAAGGTGCCCTCCCAATGGAAAACCAGCAGGACAGTTCTACTGTTCAAGAAGGGAGACATTCATGACATTGGCAACTATCGCCCCATCTGCCTGTTGTCTGTCATCTACAAGCTGTTTACACGAGTCATCCTGAACAGGATTAGCAGAACACTAGATGAAGGACAAACATGCGAGCAAGCAGGTTTCCGGAAAGGATTCAGCACAATCGACCATATCCACACAGTAACCAAGCTCATTGAGGTTTGTAGGGAGTACAAGATGCCGCTCTGTCTCACATTCATTGATTTACATAAAGCCTTTGATTCTGTGGAGACTGAAGCAGTCATCGAAGCCCTAGTCAAACAGGGTGTTCAAACCCAATACATCAATCCTTCATGAGCTGTATTACGGATTCACCACCAGGATCTCACCATTCTACAAAGAAGTGTTCATTGATGTCAAAAGAGGGGTTCGACGGGGGTGATACCATCTCACCAAAACTCTTCAGTGCCACCCTCGAGAACATCATGAGACAATTAGAATGGGAAGGAATAGGAGTGAAGATAGATGGTCGGCAACTACACCACCTCCGCTTCGCTGATGACATCGTTCTAATAACACCAAACATTAGCCAAGCAGCACAAATGCTGGCTGACTTTAACCGAGAATGTGGAAAGGTAGGTCTACAGCTGAATCTGAAAGAACTATGTTCATGAGAAATGAACTAGTTCCTGAGGCCCCATTCACTCTCAATGGAACAAACATCTCTTAATGCAGCAGTTATGTGTACGTAGGTCGAGAAGTCAACATGATGAACGACCTAAAACCTGAGCTGCGCAGGAGGAAGAGCGCAGCATGGAATGCCTTCAAAGGCATCGAAGAAATAGCTAAAAGGACAAAGAACCTCCGGCTCCTGGCACATCTCTTTGACTCCACTGTTCTCCCTGCATTAACATACGCCTCAGAGACCTGGGTCCTACGAAAGCAGGATGAGAATGCTATTCCGGTCTCCCAGAGAGGCATCGAAAGAGCTATGCTTGGAATATCACGTCTCACTCAAGTGAGTGAAGGAATCGGAGCTCTGACCTCCGTTGCTATTCCAGAATCAGGGATGCTGTCTCGTTTGCCAAGGCATCGAAAATCAAATGGGCTGGACATGTAATGCGATTTGGAGACAACCACTGGACTAGAGCCGTTACCAACTGGATCCCACGGGATGTCAAAAGATCACGTGGCCGCCCACCTAGAAGATGGTCAGACTTCCTTGTTAAGACCCTGAAGGAACGGTTTGAGGCTCTTCATATTCCTGAATCAACCAGATGCCATTGGGCTACATTGGCACGTGATAGGGTCCAATGGAAATGTTACTGGCGCCCGCTTGAGCAAATCGATGAATAACGGGATTCAAGTGATCAAGTGATCAAGTGGGGTCTTTGTGGAGGTGGCAGGTCAGCTGCCAAGATGAGAGCTGCTGCCCCTCCGGCTGGTGACCATTAAAAATATTAATGGATATACATCGTGTTCCTGGAGTCTCTTCAATTGTATCTACTACTTAGCAGCAATGGGACCTGGGGAATGTACCACAAACTTCTGAGTTTGGCAATGCTAAGCCACTAACTTTATTAAATAAAGTGTCCCTGTAACAATATCTAGCAGTAAGTCTAGAACTTGTATCATTTGTCTTCCGTTGATCATTGATTTGCTCAAGCAGGTACCAATAACATCTCCATATGTCCTGTCACATGCTAGTGTAACCCAAGGGCATCTGCTTGCTCCAGGAACATAAAGAGCCTCAAACCATTCCTTCAGGTCATGGGAATGAGGTCTATAATTGTTACTAATATTTGTATATCAAATGTGACATGGGTAGCTTACCACGCTCTGCCATGTGGGTGGACATGGAGAGTATCATGTAAAGTGAAATTAGCCAGAAGGAAAAAGACAGATATAGAATGACTGCATTTATTTGCATGACATAAATCACTTGTATCACTTGTCTTCTTATTGATCAATATGTTATCATAACAATATAACAATAACAAGGTCAGGCGATACATGGATCAGGAGGCCTTGTCAAAGTTGGAAATTACCACAAACATTTGGGAGCCAGTAGTTAGGTAAGAAAGAGAAGGGAACAGTGTGCTAATAATTGTCAAATATGCTAATACAAACCAAGAACTGAACATTGAACACAGGCCACAAGATATACATGATAACCTCTAAATGTATGTTTGCAATGCACAATGTGTAAGAGAAGGAAAAGAGAGAGAAAAGAGATAAAGAACCTGCCATAGAGGCAGGCTATGGGGAAGGGGGAGGGAATCGGGGACATTGGTGGCGGGAGATGGGCACTGGTGGAGGGATGGTTATGAAACACTGTATGACTGAAACCCAAACATGAACATTTTTAATTGTATATCTAATGGTTGTATAATAAAATTTTTTAAAAAAGTGATGAGAGAGATCATAGCCGAGAACTCTCCACTCTTAGAGTGAGGTTGATGTATAGATTCTAGAGCCCCCAAAGTGTATGAAGCAAAATAAACTTAAACAGAAGAAATAACAAGACATATAATAATCAAAATGACAATGTCTAAAGAGAGAAAACAGACTCTAAAAAGCTTCCAGAAAAGAGGGACTTTAAATATATGGGAAACGACATAAGAGTCATAACAGATCTTTCATATGAAATGGTACAAAACAAAAAAGTAGAATGATATATTCAAATTTCTCATTGGAAAAAAAAAAACCTTTCTTTTTTTTTTAGCTTTTTGGGTCATACCTGGCTCTGCACTCAGGAAACACTCCTGGTGGTGCTCGGGGACCATATGGAATGCAGGGATCAAATCCGGGTCTGCCGCGAGCAAGGCAAATGCCCTACCCACTGGACTATCACTCCGCCCCCAAAAAAACACTTTCAACCAAGAATCTACTGTACTGCAAAGCACTCATTAAGATAGGAAGGAAAGATAAAACCATTTTCAGATAAACAAGAGCTGACAGCAGTTGCTATAACTGAAATGGTCCTTTTTAATTGCTTTTTGGGTCACACCAGCGATGCTCAGGGTTACACCTGGCTCTGCACTCAAGAATTACTCCTGGTGGTACTCAGGGGACCATATGGGTTTCTGGGGATCGAATCCGGGTCCACTGCTTGCAAGGCAAAACCCTATCCCCTGTGCTATCGCTCTGGCCCCATTAATGAAATTCTGAAAGATCATTATTTTTGTTCAACTATTCATTTCTTTTTATCTTTTTAAAGAACACTTATATTAAGCAAACAGCAGTTATTGAAATAACTACCCCACATAGTAAATGGCAACACAGCCCTTTATATAAATAATTTCTTTGAGTGTCAATGGACTGAGCTTTCCCATCAAAAGACAGAGTCCTAAAATGAATCAAGAAATGAAATTCATCAATTTTTTGATTACAGGAAACATATCACACCTAAAATCACATGACAGAAACAGAGTCAGAGTAAAAGGATGGAAAACAATCATACAAGAAAACAGATAACAGACAAAGAATGTGACAGCCATACATTTATCAGACCAAACAGCATTCAATCTAAATAAACTAATTAGAAGTGGGAATGGACACTATTTAATGGTTAAGATAATAGTAGATCAAGAACTACCTTTAATTAACTTTTTATTAACATACACATACTAAATGGAGCAGGATGATGCCGTTGGGCCCTCTCATATTTGACAGAATGTATTGAGATGTTACTGGTGCCCGCTCAAGCAAATCAACGATATACAGCAAGACAGTGACAGACAGTGACGGTGATACTAAATGGAGATCAACAAAGAAGTTTATAAGGCTTTTTTTTTTTTTTTGCTTTTTTGGGTCACACCTGGCAATGCTCAGGGGTTTCTCCTGGCTCTGCACTCAGGAATTACTCCTGGCGGTGCTCTGGGGACTGGGATGCCGGGGATCAAACCCGGGCTGGCATGGGCCGGCATGGGCCAGCCACGTGCAAGGCAAACGCCCTACCCGGCTGGACTATCGCTCCGGCCCCCCTTTATAAGGCTTTTGTTCACAAACCTAAAGGAACATATGGATGGAACATAATAATAGTGGGGTACTTAAACAATCTCTTGTCACCATTGGACAGATCAACTTGACAAAACATCAGTTTATATATAAGAGCACTAAAGTAAGAACAAGAAGAGCTGGGATTAGTAGATATACACAGAGTCTTACATCCTTAAAAGCTGAAAACACATTCTTCTGTTGTGCACATGGAATATTCTCTAAGATATAGCACATATTAGGACATAAGGCAAATCTAAACAGATTAACAGGTATAAAAGTCATACTAAGTATCCTATCAGATCACTGTTGCAGGACACCTAAAAGCCTAATAGCCTCTGCATCTGCCCTGGATTGCCTCCTGCAGATCACTTTGTAGATATGGGGGTTTAAACTTTGTAGTTTAAATGTGGCAGTTTATCTGACCATGTACTCTGTACTGGCTGGTATAAACATTCTCTCATGCTACCACAATCATCATGGGACTAGCTAGATCTTACCAGCATATTTGCCTGGCCACATTGGATCTCTAAGTAATTAGACCAGAGAGAAATGCTGTTTGCCTCCAAGCAAGCAAGCATGGCTCCCTGATAATTCAAAGGCAACTAAAATACAACTAAACTAAAATACAACTAAAATACAACTAAAATACAAAACTACAGTGAAGTAGATGAGACTCTTGTGAAGTCTTGGAGAAATATTTAACTGGTTTTAGTATTAGTCTTTGGTACAGAGACATGCCATCTCACAAACCCCCTTCTCTACCCTATAAAGGCATTTCCAGGCAGATCTTGGCTCAAAATATTAGCATATTATAGGGCCTAGGTGAGGTACTGGGAGAAATTACCTAAGGGCATTTGACCCTTCCTGCTTCCCATAATAGTGGGAGGTCTGAGTTGCAGGGGTATAAAACCAGCCTGCTTCCTCTCTTCCCCCTCTCTCTCTCTCTCTCTCTCTCTCTCCTCTCTCTCTCTCTCTCT
>JAJIBD010011326.1:0-60014 GCA_021461705.1 Cryptotis parvus
CATCCCATATGGTCCCCCAAACATGACCAACAGTAATTCCTAAGTGCAGAGCCTTGAATAACACCTGAGCATCACTGGGTGTGACCCCAAAATAAAAAAACAAATAAAAATAAAAAGCACAACTATAATTCAAAAGAACATTTTTATATCATAGTCTTCTGGGACCTTTTGAAATTGGGAAAATAAAAATACTCCATAATATTAAGTGTGGACTTTTGTGCCCCAATTGTCCTGGATACACAGTTTCAATGCCACCTCTTTCATGGAGTTGTATACTCTGGAAGAGTGAGTTATTTAGCCTTGCTGAAATTTATTCTTCAGTAGCAGAGAAAGGATAATAATATCTTACCATGAATATTATAAGCATTTTTTAAAAAGCTATGATAAAGGGTCTAATGTCTGGCTTTCTATAGATAATGTTAATTAACAAATTTAGCTTTCATTGATTGCTCTCTGTCTTCAAATGTGGTAGTTTCAGAGTTTCTAATATCTTGCCCAAGCACTTTATTTATTTATGTGGGAATTTGTTGAACGGACCCTAAAAGGATAATGGATAAATATAAAATGTAGTCCCTAATACCAGGGATCTTAGAATCAATATAAAGGCATTATGATTTAAATAGTAATATGTATTAGAACAAGATAACAAGAAAAGTTCCAATGATAAAGGGACTGTCAGTCAATTCAAATAGAAAAAATATAGCTTAAAAGTCTTAGAAGAAGGATTTATCATGTAAATAGTGGTAATAAACCGCATAATAAAGTAATAACAGTTATATGCATATGTAATGCTTTGTTGGGCCCTTTGGCTATCCTAGTCATTCCTCACATTGCAAATTCACATGAGCATTATAAATATAATCTTTGCCCAAGTCTTATAAGTTATATTAAAATATATTACTTTAACTCATACTTTATACCGCTTTACTATATAATTTTACAACCTGAAATCTAACTTAACTGATTATTGCTTTCCATAACTTACTGGAAATTTGATGCAAACTATTTAACTCTCAATTTCCCAATATATATTTTTAAGACATCACAAGTTTTTAAAAAAAAATGGTTTAGGGACCGAGAGAGATAGCACAGTGGATAGGGCATTTGCCTTGCACACAGCTGCACCTGGGTCTATCCCTAGCATCCATTTGGTCCCCAGAACACCGCTAGGGAGTGATTCCTGAGTGAAGAGCCAGGATTAACCTCTGAGTATCACCCGGGTGTTACCAAAGAAAAAAATAGAATTAAAATAAATGCTTGAGCCACTGTTCTTTTTTATCAGATAGCACTATAACTTGATATTTCTTACACATTTCTTCTCCAGATTTTTATTGGTGAGATATCCATGTATTTCATAAAATCAACCAGAGAATCTCTGATTGCCCAGGAGAAAACAATTCTGACTGGAGAATGCTGTTATCTGAACCCTTTGCTCGCGAAGAATCATAAGATTCATAGGTGAGTACAGGGGGCATGCTGAACTAAGCCTGCAATTTTAATAATGTCTTACTATGACTGAACACATTTGGTAAAAACTATACTAAGCGATGGAAGTGCCAACTATCAATCAAAGAGTTGCTTCAGAAATTTTCCAGAAAGGATATAAATTGAATTTGGTGCCAAGTCAAAATTTTCATCCTCTAAGTGAAGCCATCAAATATCAAATATTACCCCATATATTTGAATATTGACTTGATATTACCATGCACCATTTAGCTGAGTCTGACAAAGGTGGAAGCAGAAGGAAACCTCAATAAAATGAATTTTAAAATAATCAAATTTCGGACCAAGTTTTCCCAGCCAGTAATTTTGTTATATTGAGAACTCATCAAAGTGTGGGAATTCTTATCCTTTAAGCTATTAAAACCAAATTTGGTACCTTTTCAAACTTGGAAAGTAAATAATTTTATTAGTATTCTTGGCAAGAAATGATTAAGGCATGTTTTAAATCCCTTCTTCTAGGACTTTCATTAAAACAGTTAAGATAATACAGATAATGATTGAGAATAAGTGAGTAATGGTAGGAATACATATCTTATAGATTTCCCAGATAGTAAGTAGACAATAAATAATTATTATAATATTTAGTTGATCCTTCATGGGAGCTGGATGAGCTCTCAAAATGTTAACCTCATTGAGACCATTGCTCTTAAATCTTTTGGTTTGTCTTAATCCGTTAACCTCTCATCTTGAAGATAAAATGTTGAATTTCCTCAATCCCATACTCAAATGATGAGTTTATTACAAACATGCAATAAATTCTATGTTCAAATTGGGAATGGGGAAAAAGAGTGGGAGACAAAGAAAATCTAATTTAAAGAAACATCTCTTAGCAGTCAGAGGCCTTAGGCACTTCCTGTGTGTTGAGTACAGAATTCCCTGTGGTGGAAGTATACAGAGGGCGTATCTGGCTGCCCTTGATCAACATAATTTTACTACTTTCTAGCTTGCTCATCCCAAACAATGATGCTTTTGAAAGATAGCCAGGGGTTTTGTTTGTTACCCATCATAGTGACTAGAAAGTAACTGTCAAGGAGAAATGAGACAAAGAGAATATTTATTATATAATATACCAGACCAGATGCTTCATATACATTATTTAATTTAATTACCTACTAGCTAGATTACAGTCCTAATTGTTTGGATGAAAACTGGTAGAAATAAAATAAGGTAAGTTTGCCCAGAGGTGGTAGGGATCAATATAGAAAAAGAGAAGCAATGAGGGGATTATGAATCACGTAATATTCATACATATGTAAAAAAACATACATATTTTTTCTTTTTTTTCTTTTTTTTTTTCTTTTTTGGGTCACACCGGAATCACTCAGGGGTTACTCCTGGATCTTCGTTCAGGAATTACCCCTGGCAGTTCTCAGGGGACCATATGGAATGCTGGGCAATCAAACCCAGGTTGGCCATATAAGAGGCAAACGCCCTATCTACTGTGCTATCCGCTCCGGCCCCCCCATACATACATATTTAGTAAAGGAAAAATCTTCTGATCTTCTTTCTGTACATGAAATTAAAACAATTATCCAAGTCTGGATGTTTTGATATTTAAGTAATTGTCTCTAAGTCAGTCACTTTCCTTATCAAATATAATCCATACCAATATGTGACCTATCCAATCTGGGACAGAATCCAAAGACCAGAGAATTTTAACTGACATCTCATTTATAGGCTTGCCTATATCTATTAACAGGACAGGCTTTGTTCACTGAAGTATGTCAGAGGCCCCACCCACACAGGAATGAAGCTGCTGATTGCCATTGTAGTACACCACATCCCCACCTGAGTCACAGAATTGAGTGCAGGCATTTTTCAGGCAGGCCCCTATTAATGCAGAAAATTCTCACCCTGAAGGAGCATCATATTCTTCTCTTTGTAATCAATGACACATTGGTCCCTTTGGACCCATCACATGAGCTAACAGAAATCAAGACCCTGGGAGCATAAGCCAGTGATATTTCAATAAAGATAAGCTCAAGTTCCACAGCCGAGATACTAATCATAGGGAAGAAATCCTAGGCTAGGGAGAGGCCTGCAGAAACCATAGGGAAGTCCAGGAAATAAAAAGGAAATAAAGATTGCTGGACATGCTTCATGCTTTTTATAGCTGCAGATAGCGTGCCCAGTTGCTTAAATCCAAACCTGGATGAGGGGCCAGAGTAATAGTACAGTGCGGATGTTGTTTGTCTTGCACCAGCGGCCGACCCTGGTTTGATCTTCAGCATCCCATATGGTCCCCCAAGCACCACCAGGAGTAAGCATCTCCGGGTGTGACCCAAAGAAAAAAAAACAAACCTGGGCGTCACCCTAAGCCATCTGAGGACTTGTGAGAAATGTAAATTCTTAAGCCTCATTCTGTATCTTCTGAATTATGGAGCCACATAATCTGTTTTGTAGCAAGCCACTCTGGTAATTCTAATTCATTCTAATGTTTGTTAGCCACCAGTTTAGACTATTAAAATTTCTTGCCCGTTTTTGGACTGGAGAGATAATATAGAGTGGTAAGACCACATGTATACAGCTGACTGGAATCAAGCCCAGGTACCCCATGTGGTCCTCTAGCTCTGCCTGAAGTGATACTCCAGTGCATAGCCAGGAACATGCCTTGGGCACTGCTGAGTGTGGTCCCCCAAAACATACAAAATTTTTTCTTGCACCTTTTAAGAGTACCTTTGCATCTTATTCTCCAACTTGGCTTCCTTCATCTAAGACCTACAATAATATCATCAACCGACATTTGTTTTGGGGTTGCATCAAGTTCAAGTTTACTTCTGGATCAACACTCAAGAATTACTCTGGAGAGGCTCAGGGCATCCTATGGGGTGCTAGGGATCAAACCCAGGTAATTCATGTGGAAAGCAAATGCCCTATCTGCCGTACTATCACTCTGGCCTGCTGCCCCCATTCTTACCTCCCACCCCCAACACACACACAGCTGACCATTTTATGGAGGACTTTGTAAAGAAAAAAATTGATTAAAATGTTTCAATACATTCCTATTGTTGTTTGCGGGTTTATCTTATATTGGTTCCTGTTCATATGCTACTGCTCTTATCCAGAATATCCCATTTCCTCATTTTCACCATTAAAAAGCTTGTCAAATTCTGCATTGCAAACCATACTGCCCAAAAAGATAAAGACAGAGAGATAGAGAAAGTGCCTGCACAGAGGCTGAGAGTGGGGTGGAGGGTGGAAGAAGGGAAACTGGGGATATTGGAGGAGATAAATGCACACTGGTAAAGGGACAGGTGTTGGAACAAGTTATGATGGAAACCTAATCACTAACGACTTTGAGACTATATCTCCCAGTGACTTAATAAAAGACAAAGAGTGAGAAGTAAAAGGAAGGAAGGGGAAAAAACAAAAAAAAAATTCTTTTTGACCACCCCCCCAAATAAAAACCCAAAAATGCTGTCCAAATCTTGCTTGTTTTCAGGCTTCTTATACATTACCACATTATAAATCCAGAGAGATGCCTCTTCTTCCAGGACCCCACTCAGCCCTATGCCTTTTCTAGGCATTTATCATATTATTATAATTACTTGTCTGTTAGTCCTTCTTTTTGTGAGCCCTTGGAATGACTGTACAAATTTTGTTTTGCATCAGCTATATAGTACCAAATGCATGGCACCTAGTATGTTTTTTAACACAAATGTTGGAAATGAGTAAAGAAGCAAGAATGAATTCTGTTAAATCACAAATTTGCCTGAACTACTTTCATAAATGCTAATTCTTACATATTCGTTTGCATCCTGCTTAATTAACTTTATTACCATTACCAGCCTTCCACTTAGTCTTAGGAAATTAAAGTGCATTAAGTAAGAGGAAGTCAGAGTAGTGGAAGGTGGGGGGAAGAACCTATTTGTCTTGAGAAGGGTACTTGTTTTTCAGAGTATCCAAATTAAAATTTTTTCACAAGAAATATCATGCTACTTGAAATTTAAAAAAACCTTAAATGGAATTTTTTCTTTGAAATTAAATGAAATAAGCATTCAAAATATATTTGAAATGTCATTGCAATGAGTTTAACAGTCTTTTATCTAGTCCAACAACCACCTAAATAATACCATGCAACTGGCAGTAGAAAATTACAACAGTTTCAGCTAACTATTCTAGTGAAGTTGAAATGGCATGACTTTTATATTGCATTTAATATGATCATCTCAGAATTCATTGCAAATAGTATTTTCCAACAAATGTAAGTGGCTTCTTGTTGCAAAAATGGCCAATGAATTGTGGGTTGGGCTGAGTTTTTAAGACATAAAGCAGTATCTTGTCCAGGATGAGAAAAAGACTGGTACCTCCATTACATTTCTGGTGAGATTAAGTTAATATACATGTTCTGCGTTTTGGCAGTGTGTTTCATTTGCCTTAAAAATAACTGTCAATTTTAACTCAATTACCCTTGAAATAATCAGTTTTAAAGAAGCTGTAAGGAGCTGGAGTGATAGCACAATGGGTAGAACATTTGCCTTGCATGCAGCCGACCCAAGTTCAATCCCCAACATCCCATATAGTCAGTTCCCCAAGCACTGCAAGGGAGTAAGTCCTGAGTGCACAGCCAGAAGTAACCCCTGAGCATTGCTGGGTGTGACCCCCAAAAAAAGAAAAGAAAGCTGTAAGAGATGTAGATTAATTTCATGGCTACCATTTTAATTATTCTATCATACTATAAATATAAAATAACAACATTTTAAAAATAAAGCTAATCGATGGGAGGCATCACCTTTCCCAACTTCAAACTGTACTACAAGGCAGTAGTAATTAAAACAGCATGGTATTGGAATAAAAACAGACCTGTGGACCTATGGAATAGAATTGAGTATCCTGACACCCAACCTCAAACACATGATCATTTAATCTTTGATAAAGGTGCAATGAGTCTAAAATGGAGTAAGGAAAGCCTCTTCAACAAGTGGTGTTGGGGAAAACTGGGCAGCAACATGTAAAAAAATGAATTTGGACCTGTGTCTAACACCATGCACAAAAAATCAGATCAAAATGGACTAAAGATCTCAATATCAGACTTGAATCCATAAAGTACATTGAAGAAAATATAGGAAAAACCCTCCACGACATTGAAGCTAAAGGCATCTTCAAAGGTGAAACATCACTAACAAAGCAACTAGAAGAAAAGATAAACATATGGGACTACATGAAACTGAAAAGCTTCTGCACCTCAAAAGAAACAGTGACTAAGATACAAAAGCAGTCCACAGAATGGGAAAGAATATTCACCCAATACCCATCTGATAAGGGGTTAATATCCAGGATATATCAGGCACTGGTAGAACTTTACAAGAAGAAAACAAACAACCCCATCAAAAAATGGGGACAAGAAATGAACAGAAACTTCAGCAAGGAAGAAATTCGAATGGCCAAAAACATATGAAAAAATGCTCATCATCACTAATCATCAGAGAGATGCAAATCAAAACAACAATGAGATACCACTTTACACCACAGAGACTGGCACATATTCAAAAGAGCAAGAACAACAAGTGCTGGCGTGGATGTGGGGAAAAGGGGACACTCATCCATTGTTGGTGGGAATGCCGGCTGGTACAGCCTTTCTGGAAAACAATATGGACTTTCCTCCAAAGACTAGAAATTGAACTCCCATTTGACCCAGCCATACCACTCCTGGGAATCTACTCTGGGAAACCAAAAATACGCAGCGGAAACACCATCCCTACTTTTATGTTCATAGCAGCATTATTCACAATAGCCAGAATCTGGAAGCAACCAGAGTGCCCGAAAATCGATGACTGGATAAAGAAGCTTTGGTACATCTACACAATGGAATACTATGCAGCTGTTAGGAAAAATGAAGTTATAAAATTTGTTTATAAATGGATGGACATGGAGAAGATTATGTTGAGCGAAATTAGCCAGAAGGAGAGAGACAGATACAGAATGACTGCATTTATTTGCATGGCATAAATATATATGTACATATTATGATAC
Source organism: Cryptotis parvus (assembly GCA_021461705.1). NCBI lineage: Eukaryota > Metazoa > Chordata > Mammalia > Eulipotyphla > Soricidae > Cryptotis > Cryptotis parvus. Next base: position 7,477 of record JAJIBD010011326.1, read on the forward strand.
CAATATCCAAGGTCAAGTGAAACATATATCAGGAGGTCTTGTCAAAGGTGGAGATTATCACAAACGTGTGGGAGTCAGAGTTTAGGTAAGACAGAAAATGGAACAGGGTGCTAATAATTCTCGAGGGTACTAATGCCAACCTAGAACTGAGCATTAAATAGAGGCAAAAGGATACACATGACAACCTTTTAATGTATGTTCTGTAATCCATAGTCTGGAAGGGAAGGAAAAAGAGAAAGAGAGAGAAAGGGAAAGAAATAAAGAACCTGCCATGGAGCAGGGCTGGGGAAGGGGGGAGGGAACCGGGGATGTTGGTGGTGGGAGATGGGCACTGGTGGAGGGGACGGGTGCTGAAGCACTGTGTGACCAAAACCCAAACATGAACTTTTTAATTGTATATCTTTTTTATTTGTATATCTCACGGTGGTATAATAAAATACTTAAAAAAAATAAATAAAGCTAATCAAGTTGAAACCTCAGAAAACAGGATTTTTTAGAAAGGCAAAGTATTAATATGTTATATGAAAAATATGAAACCTTATAAATATTGAATTATTCCCTTGTTTTATCATAAAAATAAATTCAAGTGTGTGTGTGTTATTGACATATGCGTTGGTGTATGTATGCCACACAGAAAAGAAAATAAAAGGAAGTGCTTTCATTGTTGTCATTTCTTAGTAGAACAATGGTGAATGATTTCATATTTTGTTTTATATTGTGTTATTTCTTTTGTGTAGTGGGGACTGGTAGGGGAACATACCTCAGGGACCACCCTGAGGAACCATATGTGTCTCTGCTCAGCAGCTATGCCTGGCGGGACTTGGGGACCGTATCGGGTGGCAGCATTTGAATCAGACTTGCAGCCACAGCCACCTGTGTGGTGAACACCTACACCTTTATACTAACTCTGCGGTTCTCTATTATGTTATTTCTAATTTTTGAAACACATATGTATAATTTTAAAATAATAGGGGCTGGAGCGACAGCCCAACAGGTAGGGTGTTTGCCTTACATGCGGCCGGCCTGTGCCGGCCTGGGTTCGATCCCGGCATCCCATATGGTCCCCCCAAGCACCGCCAGGAGTAATTCCTGAGTGCAGAGCCAGGAGTAGCCCCCTGAGTATTGCCGAGTGTGACCCAAAAGGGCAAATAATTATGATAATAATAATAATAATAATAGAGGCCAGAGAGCATACAGCAGGTAAGGGACTTGCCTTGCATGTGGCTGACCTAGGTCCCATCCTAGCATCTTATGTGGTCCCACAGGCACATTGTGGCTTTCAATACATATATTTAAAAGTTATCATGTATATCATTAGCCTACATTTATTGCTCAGCCTAAGCTGGTATTATCATTTCCAACAATTATTAGCACACTGGTCCCTTTTCTGTCTTACCCAATTTCTGACCCCACACACTTGCTCTATTCTTTCTTTTGATGTCCCAATAAGTTTAATAATATACAGATAGAAGTTCCTAAGGTAAAATTCTGCATTTCTTCTCCAGCTACAAATATGAAATAAGGAAGTCACATTTAAAAAATATTTTTAGGGGCGTTGGAGTTTGGGCCACCCCAGTGTGCTAGAGGGTACCTGGAGGTAGTAGGTATTGAACCAGGGCTGGCTATAATCATTGTATATGTAAACCCGTGTTTACATGTACAGTGTAAACATTGTACTGTCTCTCTGGCTCCAAATAATCATATTTTTTATTTGGATATATAATCTTTAGCTATATAATCTTTCAATTCTCATATTCTTAAAATATTTTCAAATAGTATTATTTTGCTTAATATTAAAACCAATGAATAAAAAGAATAATAATTTGATATGGGTTTTGATTCATTCATCATAAAGAAGTAAAATCAATCTCCCTTTTTTGAATAACTGCTCTTTAATAATTGCTAAGATTGGACTGTTTATCAGAACTCATAATAATTTGTCATCCAGAAATTACTTATTGTGGACATTTCATTTGGGATCACGTAGTGGCTCCATTATTATTTCTAATAAAAAGTTAATTAGATTCCAAGCAAGTCTTATGCTTTTTAAGTCATGTCTGAGGAAGAGGTAGTACTGGACAGAATAGAAAGTGCCATAGTAAACAGTTAATCCATGTAATACTAATTAATTGCAATAAATTAAGTGTGATCTAAATGAGGCATGAATATTTTAAATGTGGTTTCAAAGGTCATAGTGTTTTATGGTTGTATGAATTTATACCCTGAGACAAGCTTAATGTCATCCTTTTTGAGAACTAGAATATCCTTGATTTTGAAAGTCAATTAAATGTATACTTTGCCTGAAAAGAGACTCTAATTCGATTAGCCCATTTCTACTTTTATTCAGTATTTAGATTTAAATTATTGACTGGTTGTATTCATTCAACTTTCAACAAATAAGTTGTTGGGCATTTACATTCTTGACACATTTAAAAAGAGTTAAAGACATGTTAGCAAACCAAATGAAGAGATTTGCCCTCCTTAAATTCATATTCTAGAGAGGAAACCAGACATTTAGTTAAATAGGCTAGAGTGCTTGTTGAAAGATCAGTCTATGGCAAGAAATAGAGACAATAGGATGTTTGGTGGGACCAGATATGCCATTTTAATGGAGTCAATTGTAAATCATCACACAATGAGAATTTCTCGAGCTCGCAGTGACTTCAGAGCAGGAGAGGAGTCATTCCAGGAAACCAGGTGTCCAATTGTGGTCAGTGTCCTGTATTGCTAGAGAACATTGAGCATCTAGAAAGGCAGTCTGGAAGTTACTTTCAAGTACCCAACTTTAGATCTTTAATCAGAGGCAAGACTCAGTCTTTAAGCAGATGGAGGTGCTTCTAGAACTTAGGGACAAAAACCAAAGTTTAAGTATATACGGTAAAAGGAGAAATTCAGGATGAATCTTAGGGAAAACTGGAATCTAAATTTCTGGGACCCCATGAATCACCAAACCACCAACCTTGAAACCCAAGATGTTTGGTACTCCCTACAAGGATGATCCCATTGGAAGGAGACTTGATTAACTAAAAGCATGGAGCCAAAAAGTAACCTTAGCTCAAGTCTTTGGAAGTTGTTGTGAGGCTTCTTTTGGTTTGCTCTGCTCAATGAGAATATACATCTGTCCCTCTTTTCATCCTCAATGAACCAGAACATAACTGACCTTAGACTGGAAGGGTTAAGCTAAGCAACTGTGACTCCATCTTAAAGCACTAGACTACGTATTGTGCCTCAGGGTCATAAGTTTACAGCCTAGTAAGAAAAACATGCCAGACCTGAAGAGCATAAACATAAGTGCCCAGACACAAGGTCACAGATAATGGGATGTTACCAGGAATTGGAGCAAGGAGGCTGTGAGTAAAACATGCTTTCACGACTCTTTTGAGATTTGCACCTGACCCTACAGCTCGATATTTTGAAAACTAGAAGACCAGAAAGCCAGATGGAACTCACTGCCCAATTCATTTGCGTCTGTACTTTTGCTTTGGCTTAGATGAGAAGAGGCCAACTTCAGTTGTGTTTCTCCTTGAGTTATGTTTTTCTTCAAATTTAAGTTTGTGCAGGCTATGACGCTAATAGTGGCTATATAATCCAAAGCTTCCCCTACTCGGGGTCTTGCTTTGGCCTATGTGCCTGAGAGCTTTACCCCCAGCTAGCTGGCTTAAATAAACTTCATTTGTGCTTTTCATTACTGGCTGGACTCTATGGGTGGTTCAGAAAAGGGAATCATCAACCCCAGACCTTAGAAACTCTTGGCCTGGGAGACTGTAGGTTACTCAAATTATCAAGAGGAAACATATTGAGTCACCTGAACATCTATGATCTTTTCAGAGGGCCCTCCTATTGGAAGGCTAGACTGAAAGTAGTAGATTTCTTTCTCTAGAATTTTGTAGGTTAATCACTGAAGAATCATGACACTTCACTTCAACTTAGTTATGGCACAGTATTTTCTCAACCTCAGCACTATTGATATTTTATAATAGATAATCCTTTGCTATATGAAAATAGGAGACTATTCTCTACATTGTAGAATATAGAATTCCTGATCTATACTGGTCAAATGCTAGTAGCACCTCTCCCATTACTGATAATTAAGTTTGTCTTCCAACATTTCTCAGTCTCCAGGGACAAGAACACCCTCAACTGAGAGCTACTGCCATAAAGATTAAGAAAACAAAGAGGGTTGGAGAGACAGCCCAAAAGTATAGGAAATGTGTGTAGTATATGCAAACCACTAAGCTTGATCTCAGCAACATTAAAAATAGCCACTATAAAATATATAAACATATATATTTCTCTCTCTTTTGCTTGTTGTTTTTGGACCACACATGGCAGTGCTCAAGGCTCTCAGCTTGATGCTCAGGGATTGTTGCTGGCAGTGCTTAGGGGACCATATGGTACCGTAAATAAAATCCCACACCTCCTATATGGAAAGCATGCACTCAGCCTGTAGAGCTATTGCTCTGGCCTATATTTTAAATAATTTTAAGTTTATTAGAATGTTTTTCTATGTAAGATATTACACCTATAACAAAAAAATAGGCACAGAAAGTTGAAAAAATACTGTGAAACATCAGAAATGCCTCCAAAAATGATAAAATAAAAAGCCAATTTCAAGAATTCCTTTTTAAAAAAAGTAAAAGAGTGTATTTTGGAAATAATTTAAATTATTACATTAGAACATATAAATGTGTTTGGAAATCAAGTAAAAGTACCAATGTCGAAACTTTACCTGTTAGTTACCAATAGGGTTCAATGCTGGTTTAGAAGGATTGTATTCAGATCACCAGCACTAACTTTTACGCATATAAATATGAACTGAAAAATGCAAGATTAGGAGGCTACTGTTTGGGAAGCCCTTCAGACTCTGATATGTGTTTTAAAGATTGTTGATGTGGCTGGTGAGAGATGCTGATGTCACTGGCAAGGTAGGATCTTGAATGAGTAGAACACCCACGAAGTTCAAGTAGAGCACCCACAAAGAAGTCTCCATGAACCACTTTGGGGGAATAGCTCTGCATTTTTAGGACAAACAGAGATATTTAAGTTGAGGAAAGAAGGGTGGAGACTCTGTATTGGTCAATAGGGTAGTAGGGTGGGGTCTAGGTCAGCTAATCCTGTAGAGTGAGAGAAGGGATTAAAACAAGGGATTAAGTCAGGGGATTAAGGCAGGGTCTGTGCTAAATCCTAAACAGGTAGAGTAGTACAGGGTATGTGTTTAGCTACAAAAGATATTTTTAAGTGGTAAAGAATCTAAAATCTTTTCCCTCCCCACTTAGAGTATCTAGGATGTATTTCCCAGATTAATCTTTCATGTACCATTTTAATACTTTGCAAGTACATTTAGAATGTTTGTCCTCATCAATCAGCATTTGGAACACACTACTGAAGAAACTAAGATACATTTAAAATCTAGCAAGAATTTAGAGGAGTCTGACTCTTTTTCATTTTTCTTAAAATTTACTTTGATTTTAGGCACTGTGGTTTGCAATACCATTAATGGAAGAGTTTATTCATAAAACATGCAATCATCACACCCTCCACCGGCACCCACCATTATTCCAGTATCTTCCCCCATACCCATCTTGGAAAACTTACTACTGAAGACCTGTTCTCTGTTTTTGTTGCATTTGGGTATTTGTTGTTCCCTACACTATCTCCTTATATTGCACATATAAGGGATGTCATTTTGAGTCTGTCCCAAGAGTCAGATTTTTGAGAATGTCTAGAGAAGCTGTTCTGAGACAGAGACCTGATGTAAACACTCCTGTTGAGACGAAGTTGCATCAAGAATACATCTTTAGGCATTCTGGAAATTAAGAAAAAAATTAGTTTGTTTTTCCATGTGCAAATATTTCGGGGTTCTACTTCATTAACTTGTCATCCTTATTAAGTTGTCACCCTTATTATGATGTGCAGTTATGATAACAACAAATGTAGGGGTATTTTTTTACAGATGATCAACTGATTACACCGTGAAAGTTGCTTTATTAATATAAAGGACCATTCAATTCTAACATATAGAATTGAATATTTGCTTGAGCAAATTATAATTACAGTTTATAGTTTCTTTCCTCTGTTTTAAAACTAATTTTAGGAATACAAAATCGTTTCAATCACTAGGATTCACTGTATCACTGTCTTCCCATTCATTGATTTGCTCGAGCGGGCACCAGTAACATCTCCATATGTCCTGTCTCATGCTAGTAGAGCCCAAGGGCATCTGCTTGCTCCAGGACCATAAAGAGCCTCAAACCATTCCATTAGGTCATGGAAATGGTATTTGGCATATCAAATACAACGTGGGTAGCTTGCCAGGCTCTGCCGTGCAGGTGGCATACTCTTGTAGTCACCTCTGATCTCTAGCATTTATCGATGAATCGCGCAAGCTGGGCTGTGATAGGCTCTTCTTCAGGGTGGAGTTCTGACGAGAGGGAAGTTCGGATGTGGAAAATGGAGACCCTCATGGAGTGGGGGGTGGTTGTCTAGCTGCTTGTGAGGCTCTGCTGGGGTGGCTGGCCAGGGCTAGAACCGCCATCCCTCCCAGGTGCCTCGTGAGCAGCTGGACACAGAGAGCTGGTAGCAGCTCTCTAATTACTAGGATTATGATTTACAAAATGTTTTTATAACAATTTCTATGGTTTGCATAATATTTCTGATATAAAGTAACAGACTCAAAGTGATTTATAAAAATCTTTCCATGTATTTTAAGATAAACTTCATTTCAGTTAAATTAAATCTATCAATGTTATAGGATAAAAATGATTCCCTTAAAACAAATAGACTAATGTTGCTTCTGGTGCTTTATAACTTCTATAAAGGAAAGAGGTCACAAGAATTAAAATTAAATTAAAATTAACTGTTTTTTTTTCAGTTGTCAGAAAATTCTATTTGAAACATAAGATATTTTATTTATGTAAATAAATTTCACTAGTGGTATATTACACTAGAAAAAAAGCTAGTCATTACCAATGTGATGAGCAAAGTGTCTTATTTAAGGATTAATCATAAATATGCTGTTATATTCTCCCTAGGAAACAGTTAACTAAAAAAAAAAAAAAACAAGTTTCAGGGTCCAGAGTAAAAGTAAAAGTACAGCAGGTACTTTTCATTTGCATTTGCTTTGCATGCAGCTGACCTGGGTTTGACCCCTGGCAACTCATATGGTCCTGTGAACAATGCCAGGAGTAATTCCTGAGTGCAGAGCCAAGAGAAACCTCTAGCATTGCCATGTGTGACTCAACACCCACACAGCAGAACCTGGCGAGCTACCTTTGTTGTATTTGATCACTATCACTATCTTCCGTTAATCATCTATTTGCTAGAGCGGGCACCAGTAATATCTCCATATGTCCTGTCTCATGCTAGTAAATAAATGCTTTACTTAGAGGTGACTACAACAGTATGCCACCCGCACGGCAAGCTTGGCAAGCTGCTCGTGTAGTATTTGATATGCCAAATACCAGTAACATTTGATATGTCAAAACCAGTAACAATTATAGACCTCCATTCCCATGACCTGGAGGAATGGTTTGAGGCTCTTCATGTTCCTGGAGTGAGCAAATGCCCTTGGGCTACACTAGCACGAGACAGGACGTATGGAGATGTTACTGGTGCCCACTCGAGCAAATCAATGAACAACAGGAAGACAAGTGATACAAGTGATTGTCACATTTTATTAGGGGCATGCTCTAAATAAGTGAAAAATTGTCAAGTATTTTCCTGATCGTGGCACCCTTCCAACCTTGTTTCCTTCCTGTGGCCCCTCTGTCCTGATTATTAGCCCCTAACTCTCATGCTGTGGCTCCATTTACATGGCACTTACCTGTGGCTTGGAATAGTCTAAGTGCCCATGGGGTTGAGGAGGAGGCAAATAGCTGCTGGCTGAGAAATGTGCTCGAAATCCTCTTCTCTGTATCTGACAGGAGCTTGGCATGGATTTGTGTTTGTGATAATGTTCACAACCAAGCATAAGGAAAAACAAGGTGCTTTTTTTAATGGCCTCATGTCTAGCTGTGTTTTTTAGTATATAAAAATATGTTTAGAAAGTTGCAATTGGGTATAGAATTTAGAAGAACACTAGTTTATTGTTGCAGTACAATGCTGCCCAGAACCTCTGCATCTTGCCCAAGTTGCCTCTTGCAGCCACTTTGTAGATAGGGGAAGGAAGACAGTTTGGATCTGTGACTCTATGTGGCAGAATATCTTACCATGTATTCTATGTTAGCTGGTATAAATATTTTCTCTCATGCTCCCACAATAATTATGGGACTAGATAGATCTTACCAGTATATTTTACCTGTCTACGTTTGGATCTCTAAGTAAGTAGACCAGAGAGAAATGCTGTTTGCCTCCAAGCAAGCAAGCATGGCTCTCTAATAAGTCTAAAGGCTAATATACAAAACAACTGTGAAATAAAATCAAGAATCTTGTGAAGGCTTGGAGAAATATATACCTGGCTGCAGAGTATCCATTGGTACAGATACTTTCCCTTCCCTCATCTGCATAGGGCCTGCTGGAAAACCAAGGGCTGCAGCCTTAGCTGGGGCAATATTAGCATTTCAATGGGACTAGGTGAGGGCCTGGCAGTAGCAGACCTGAGGGGTATTGACTTTAACTGCCTTTTGTTGATGTGAGCCAGTCAGGGCTAAAAAGGATATGGAAGTAATAACCGCTCTGTCTGGATTCTTTTTCCTCTTCTCCCTCTGCCTCTGCTCTCCTTCTCTTTGCTCTCTGCCCTTGTTGGGCCTTAGCACGTGGTAGCGGCCATCTTGGCCTAGGGTTCTAAAACCTCACGCGTGGCCAGGGCCCAGCCAGGAACATAAAGTCTGGGGTTTTCCTATTGTTGAATTGTATACCAGAACAAGTGTGAGTAAAGCCTTCTGAAACTCTGCTGAATTCATGAATCTTTCTCTGTGTGCTGGCCGTCGATCCCCTGGGGCAGAAGGGTATCCCTGCTTCCAGATTTTGTCAGGGAACCTAGTTCTCCGACAAGTGCAGGTTCAACTGAGATTCCTGACCTGATCCCGGATTTTGTAGGGAAACCCAAAGTTCTGCGACAGTTGACAAGGTTTGTGAACTTGGTCAGCTTAATCTGTGCTTGAAATCCCTCATCTATGACAAGTGCAGCGAAGCATTTTTCAACCATTTTTTAAACAATTGCATAGATCCTACAGAGACAGAGGTTTGGAAAAAAATGGTGTTATTGGTACCTTACTAAAACAGAGGTATTCTTTCCTCTCATAATATGTTTTTTCTTATTTTTCCCTCTTCACACTCAAGTGAGGCAAGATCTGTTGAATCTCTCAACAGGGAGGTTTGAATTGCTCTTGATCCACTCTTTAGAGCTTATACGTGAGCTCAGGGTACTGTACAATAGCACCAAACTGGATCCCAGATGAGCTAGTTTTCCTACAAGAGCTGCTCTGCTCCAGTGCACGGCAACTGGCATCTCCTCCCAATCCACTGCTATTAGAGCAAGGACAGCACAGGCAACGAGGTTCAGCTGCTCTAGTATGAGTGCAGCGGGAAGGGCGTTGGTCCCTCCTGAAACAAGATGCTCATTTGTGCCATGGGAAGAGTGAGTCAGACAGCAGAGAATCATGGCAGATTCGGTGACTACCACAAGCTGTATCCCTTCGCCTTCACCATAGCCGTGGAAACACTCTTCTTAGAATGCGCCCACAATCAAGGTGTGGACATGATCTGTGAGCGGATCAACTAGGGGAACTGTGGAAATGCAAGAAGCACAAGTCTGAGAGTTCATGTATCCTCGGAGGCCTCCATCCATCCAGAGCAGGACCAGATCCACCCACCAGCTGTTTGTTCAGAGCCAGAAACAGCTTGAACAAGGCTCAAGTTAACTCCTCACCAACCACCTTTAATTATTGGCAAGAAATGGCTTCACCTGACAGACTCTTGGAGTTGTGCTAATGTTTAAAATTGTGTAGTTAAAGTTATCAGCCAATAAATGTAAAGTCTAACCTCAAAAAAATTTTTTAAATTTTTTTAAAAAGATGCTAGAGCCCAGGCCTTGCCACTTCCTGCTGGGTTGTTGGAGAACGTCTGTTCTAAATACATGCATGAGGGAAAAAGACAGCTTGGAGCCACTTCAGAGAGCAGAACTCATCCAGTGGGGTGATAGAACCCTCTTTTGTGAGTAATCCAAGTCCTGGATCTGAGTCATGGGTGCAAGAAAAGAGGAGGAAAATCTCTCTCATATAAAGCAACTGAAATTGTAGAGAATGGATATGTAAGAAAATTAAATTATAGAGCTTCAAAATATACAATAAACAAAATGTCCATTTTATGGCAGATATAAAGGATTTGGATTTTAGGATTTAAAAAATAAGAAATCTCAGTGTCTCCTGAGAACACTGCTTTTTTCAGGAGAAAATTGAATTTTCAGAGGCAAAACTGTGTGTGTGTGTGTGTGTGTGTGTGTGTTTTGTATGTAGAGAGAGAGAGAGAGTCAAGTAACCCCCAATCCCCTCAGGCTGGATTTCTGTTGTTGCTTTTCATCTTTACTCATGATCATCATGTATGTTTTGGTCAGTAGTAGAGTCTATCAGAGGCATCTGCAAGGTATCATTTTAAATGAGAAAAATTATACATTTATCATTTTATATGGAATATTTGGGTTCAGAAACTCCACCTAAGGCTGCTGCAGCTAAAGGGATTCAGTCCTCCCCCAGAAGTTCCTTCAGTCCCTGTGCAAGCGTCTGCCTGCAGACTCCCTAATGAAGTCCTCCTAGGTAGGAAGCAAGAGTCCTCCTCAGCACCGCCTGGTCTGGTTCTGAAGTTAGGTCAGCCTTGCAGCCTGATATCATCCACTGTGATTCCAGTCACCTGTGGTCTCAGAGATCCTCCTCATGCACCTTCCTGGCTATTCCTGCTGTTACATTTTCTTTTTTTTTTTTTAATTAATTTATTTATTTATTTATTTATTTTTTGAAAGATGCTCATGTAGAGTTTTGGTTCTACAATGTTCCAACACCTATCCCTCCACCCAAACCCATCTCCCATCACCAATGTCCCCACCTCCCTCCCCCTCCCACACCTCAACTACTTGGCGGGTTCTGTATGTCATTTCTCTCCTCTTTATCTCTCCCTCCCGCCAAACTTTCCTGCTCTTCGTGGAATGCAGTGCATTAAAGACATCACTGTTTCCACTATTTTTAATGGACGCCGCGGCTGCAAGTGGCCGCGCGACCTGGGCTCAAACTGGTTTTGCTCTGTTAATCTGGTCATGAGGCAGTTTCCCAGCATCCGGACAGCGAAAATGGTGGCTAGTGTGATGGGCGAGTCTCATCCGGCTGCTTCGGGACCCCCAGAGGTGACAGGCCCACTCCCAAAACCTGTCTGCCCTCCTGGGGTCCCATATTCAGCTGGGCCCGGGCGAGCCGAGTTCCAGCCTCCCCAGCCGCTTGTGAGCCTCTTCATGCTATGGCTGATGGCCCCCGGGCAGCTCCTGGGCGGGGCCACCAGGCTCGACAAAATGGAGGGGAATGGCCAACCCCTGACTCCATCTGACAAATTCCCAGTGATTCCCGCTTCTGGGAGCCGCCACCTGGGCTCGAACTGGTTTTGCTCTGTTAATCTGGTCGTGAGGCAGTTTCCCAGCCTGGACAGTGAAAATGGTGGCTAGTATGATGAGGCAAGTCTCATCCCGGCTGCTTCCAGGACCCCCCAGAGGTGACGCGGCCCCCCTCCCAAAACCCGTCTGCCCCCCTCCTGGGGTCCCATAGTCGCTGGGCCCTGGGCGAGCCGAGTTCCAGCCTCCCCAGCCACTGTGAGCCTCTTCATGCTATGGCTGGCAGCCCAGGCAGCTCACGACATTTTCTATTGAGTGAAGGGGCAGAACCCAGCACCAGCTCTGTGGCCATGACCAGGTCTCAGTCTTACCTCCATATCCTGAAGTTAATTTTCCCAGTGATACCCTCTCAAGATCAGCTGGATTCAGGTGAAATGCCAAAGGTAGAAAAACAAGGATTTTGGGGGAAAACCCTTTCTCTTCTTTATCCCTTTACTTCATGGGAGTAATTTTTTTTTTAGGTTGTGAAGAAACAGATTTAGGTTTTCTCAGCCAACCTAAGTCCTCTTGATAAGGCTCAGACATCATCACCTGATGCCCATCTCTGTTGTAATTCCAGTTCTCTCCTAGCACCCTGGTTATCACAGCACTTGCCCACAATCCCAACAGTTGATAGAATTCCCTGATGCTGATGCTGTGCTTGAATGTGAGGTCCCGTGAGGTGGTCTTGGGCTCAGCCAGACCTCTCCCTCTGCTTTCCTCATGGGGTACTGACTGCTGTAATGTCACACTTTTGGGGCAATTCTCAGAAAGTTTGCTGGACCGACCCTTGAGCTGCATCCTGGGAGACAGAGAACATACTTCAACTGGATCCCCCAAATCATTCTGGATATTTCTATGACCTCATTCCTGGAGCTTGGTAACCCCTCTGGAAGCAAGGAGTCTGGGAATGTCCTTTCTGTCCTTTCTTGACAGTGCCCTCTCCTCATTGGGTGATACCTGGCACACCCTTCTATTCGAGAGTTATCTTAAAACTTACTGATCACCTCCTCCAGATCGTGGTTATTCGACTTCCCTTTCCAGCTCTCTTTGGAATTCCCTAACAAAGCAATAATAATAAGTGTCTCAAGCATGTAGCTCTAGAAAATCAAAAGCACTTTACTGTATTTAGACCAACTACTATAAATTCATTCAGAAATGTGATTAAGTTTTGATTAGTTAAAAAAAAAAGCAAAGGGACACTGTAACTGGATAGATCCATACAATAAATTGGAACATCTAGAGAGGATCACAGGAATAAGAAGTAGATCTTTAATTTCAAAAACATGGTATTACTTAAAGATGTGCAAAATACATCAGCATTTGTTAAGCATCTCCTTCAGCGAATGGAAGGTAGCTCAAAAGACTAAAAGCTCATACGTTGTCCACAATGGCCTTGAATCCCACGAGTTCCCAGCACTGCCTATCCCAGAACTTCTAGGTGTGACCCTCCCGGCCCCAGCACCACAGAGCCCAAGCACCGCTGCATAGAAGGATTAACAACTCCAGGAATCACCACAGACCCCCCACACCTGTGCTCCCAGCACTATTTGGAAGGCTCCCAAAATAATAAAATGGGATCGAAGGATATATCTCAGTACCCAGAAGCAGATGTCCTATATGTTCAAGTTTGAGCTCCAGCACTACTAGGCCCCCTGAGCTGGCTTGGGTGGTTTCCTGTTCCTCTGGATCGAGAAGTCCCTTATCACCTGGCCAACAATTTGAACCGTTCACCAGGGTGGTTAAATATTTCCAGTTGTGGCCCTCAGGCTCTCTGGGGCTGGCTGGGAGCACCTCTTCCCTTGGGAAAAAATAATAAAAAGTCCCTTCAAATCATACCTTACACATACCACACATGGTTTTTCACCTGATTCTGCAGACCAAAGTAGCTATTTTCATCGTGAGAGACTTGTAGCATCAGCCCAAGACATTCCAGCTGTTTGGAGCGCCTTCCTCTGTCCAGAGATTTCCATGGAAGCAGCCGCTTCCTCAGCCCTGACTTACAGAGCCTGTGCTGGGCAGATGGAACATGGTGCAGCCACAGTTTCCTTCTGAAACCAAGTCTACAGGAACCAAATATCCGGAAAGCCAATGCTTGTTAGGTCAAACAAAACCGACCTGCTCCAGGAGAGGCAGAGAGAAGGAGACAGAAAAGCAGGATCTGCCATCCGCAGCTGCTGTGGCCCCGCACTAACACTCCAGACATGAAACCCACAGAGCCAGGAAATTCTGTCCCTATGTAAACTAACCTACCATTGTGGAAATCATTTCTGACAAATTGCCAGAGGAAAGGATTAGCCTGTTTTTCCTTTTTAAATTATAAGTGTCCCTGGTTTTCTAGAAAAGTACTTCCATACAGAGTTATTGACCCTTGAAAATGCCAGCGATTTGGTATTTGAGAATCTTGATTAAAGATATTGAAAAACCAAAAATCCCGACTGTTTAGACTTCAAGTACCTGGGGATGCAAATCACCATGAATGAATAATGTGTATATACACTCAGACAGTGAGCTCTATAAATGGGAGCCAGAGAAAGCTATTAAAAGAGCCAATTCTCATTGTGATAAAGTATGTCCTGGCAAAGCCAAAAAAAAAAAAAAGAAAATTATAGCAATTAATATCGCTCCAAATGAAAAGTGGATGAAATTTCACTCAAATTTGCCTTCACTTTTCCTATAATAGATGAATATTTGGGTGCTGAAGTCAGCACAATTTACTGATTTAGGGCATTGAATGTGGGAATCAAATTGGGTAGAAATTTAATTGAAACTAAAGCAGACCCTTGACATATACAATTAACACTATCTCTCACACTTGCCAACTTCTCCCATTACTCCCATTATTGAATCGCTTTTGAAAAGTCTTCCTTATCCTAACTAGTGAACATACTTGGCTCTGCATAGTAGCTCAATGTATTTGGTAGACAAATAATCTATAGATGTATATATTTTTTAAAGAAATTCACAGTAAAGCTACCTATTTGAATACTCTTTATTAATGGCCAGCTTATTGGAGCTAATCACTAAATTTATCAGATGATAGATAAAATGTGCATGGCTTACTCTGAAAACTCTCAGTTACAGCTCTAGGTAGAAAAATTAATTCCCTCTGCTCTCCAAAATAGCATATGCCAATCTCCAGGACGTGTGTTATCATGCATTGCAAGAGAAAGTGTGCAGGTGTGTTCAAGTCTTTAGAGTACAACCACTACTCGGATGACCCCAATTTAAACACACAGCCCATAAAGAGGGAGGAAGGAGGGTCGGAATCAATGAAGAAAATTTGAGAATGGTCATAATTATGGGATTGCTGGAAAGGAAGAACATGTCAGGGAATGAAGGGAAGGTTCGGAAAGTTAAAAAAAAAAAAAAGCAAGGGACAGATTCTACTCCGACTCTTCTGGAAAGAACACAGCCCTGTCAGGCTTGGGCTTAAATCCTCCTGAACTGTATAATAAATGTGTGTTGTTTCAAGTCATTTGGTGCAGGTTAATTAATCGCAGGGATCGCTGCAAACTAATACAGTCAACAGCTTTTATCCTTGCTATTCTCTTTCTTCTCATTTTCTAGCACAGACAGCAAATGAGACATTAGAGTCACCTAAGGTTTAAGGATGATATTTTTCTCTTTTATGGGCAGCTTTTTAACAACCTTTTCTTTCTTACCGGCATAATGTGATAGCTTCTAGGAGATTTTGAGTTTTAAATGAGAAGAGGCAGAAGATATTTTTTCTATACAAAGAAAGAAAAGTGATGTTGAATAGTTAACACCAGCCACCACAGTGGGTATTTTGCACAGATCTTCTTTGATTTTTCCACTCCTCTTTAAAAAAATATTATATCACTATGAGAATGACAGTTACAAAGCTGTTCATGATTGAGTTCAGTCATACAATGTTGCAGCACTCATCCCTACACCAGTGCCCATTTCCCACCACCAATATCCCCAGGTTCTCTCCCCCTTCACCAGCCTGGATCTATAGCACTTTGCTCTTCTCTCTCTCTCTCTCTCTCTCTCTTTCTCTCTCTATCTTCTCTCTCTTTCTTCTGACTCTCTCTGTCTCTGTCTCTCTCTCTTCTTGACTCTCTGTCTCCCTCTCTGCATATTCACTCCTTTCTAAGTTGTTGCTCTCCCCAGCTATAATGCATCGTAAAGTACCAAAATTCAGAGAAGGCTAATGATGTATAGTCTGAATGATTTAACAGAGATGGTATGGGTACCCATATCTACCTGACTCCAAAGCTCAAAATCTTTCCTTTGAACATTCTAATATTTTGTTGCAAAACAGTGAAATGCTAACCTTAGAGTGTCTGTATAAATTTGAATGATGCTGTAATTTGGAAAGAGAGCACCTGCCTTGGAGCGATAAAGATGAGTGGAAGACTTTTGATAGGTCTTGATGGACTCACTATACTGTTTGCTCTCAGGGCGAAACCAGTGAATGTTATATGCTGCCTTTCCTAATCATTTCAAATTTCCTTATAGGGGTATTTGCATTTGGACTTTTTGCTACTGACATTTTTGTAAATGCTGGACAAGTGGTCACGGGCACCTAACACCATACTTCCTGACAGTGTGCAAGCCAAACTACACCAGCGCTGACTGCCGAGCGCACCACCAGTTCATAAACAATGGGAACATTTGTACTGGGGATCTAGAAGTGATTGAAAAGGCACGGAGATCCTTCCCCTCCAAACACGCTGCTCTGAGCATCTATTCGGCCTTATATGCCACCGTGAGTATCCAAGCCTTGCAGGTCCTGCTCTGTCTCCCGGGGTTGTATCTCCTTCCTCCTCCTCCTGCTCCTTCTCCTCCTCTTCCTCCGCCTCCACCTCCTTTCTCAAACACACACATGCGCACACACACACACACACACACCCATGCACTTTCATCATCACATATAGATTTGTAAAAATTCTTAAGGCCTTGTTACAATGTTTCCCCCCTATGTTATTCTGTTGTTCCTGACATCTTGTAGACAACCCCCCCATTTTGCAGTTGTGGAAACTGAGGCACAGAGAATAAGAACAGTGTGCAGTTATTTGCATGGCAGGTTGCTGGCGCTGTGCCTGCAATTCACTTATTGGCTACAACAGTTCTGTCTGTCAGAGTGGTGACTGGTTCCAGAACAGCCACATGTTTCTTTTTTTTTTAATTCTTTTATTGAATCACAGTGAGAAACAGTTACAAGGTTGTTCATGATGGGTTTCAGTTACCAAATGTTCCAGTACCTGTCCTTTTCGCTAGTGTACATTTCCCACCACTCATGTCCCGGCATATATATGGGTGTGGCTGCACGGAATAAATTGTGACAGACGGGGACAGACAGAGCTTCCTGCTGCCTCTCTCACATTCCTCTTTGTAATCTTGCTAACCCTAACTCATCCCTAACCCTCAAATCACACAGGCTCTGCCCCTGTTGAAGTATAATATTCTCTTCAAATTTTTCTGTCATCACATAAAAAAAACACCATACTGTACCAAAAATTATAACAATGGTATCTCATTTTCCTTACTCCTATTGTATCCATTTGAAACTGACCACATTTTATTTTTCATGATTATTTTTTAAGGCCACATCCATAGATGCTTAGGGGTTATTCCTGGGTCTGCATTCAGGAATCACTCCTGATAGGCTCAGGGACCCTATGGAATGCATCGAACCTGGTTTGGTCCGCGTACAAGGCAAACACCTACCCTCTGTACTATTGTTCCAGCACCTCCACTTAATTTTTTGAGGAGTTTGGGTCACACTTGGCAGTGCTCAGGTCTTAGTTCTCCTCTGCACTCAGGGATCACTTTTTGCAGTGTTCAGAGGACCATAGAGTATTAGGGATCACACCCATATACAAGGCAAGAGCACCCTACCCACTGTATAGGACTCAGGTCCCGCATCTCATTTTTTTTTAAATGGCTACAATATATTTTAGAATCTCAGAATTATTTGTCTTCGTCCACTTTGGAAATGCCATAATTTCACCTTTTTCTACCTTGTGCTTTATCCTACCCCAGAGCACCAACATATAAGAATTAGCTCCACAGGCCAAGTAACATCTGACTTTATCTGTGGAAGAATAACTCTTGGTTGAAAACACCCATTTTGACAGTGGCAGTAACGTCACACAAAACTACAATGATTTGTTTAAATCCATCAGGTCTAGAGGAATAGATAGGGGTTTGCCTTGCTTTTGGAAAACTGTCCAATCCCCAGAGCACCGCCAGGGGCTTGAATGACTCAGAGAAATCCCTGAGTGCCCAGCCAGGAATAAATCCTGTACACAGTCAGGTGTGGCCCCAACCACTACCCCAACACACACACTCAGAAATTCACCTCACACTCCACCAATTTTTTTGAAAACATGAATTTTATTTTTTTATTTTATTTATTTATTTATTTATTTAGTTTGCCTTTTTGGGTCACACCCGGCAATGCTCAGGGGTTTCTCCTGGCTCTTCACTCAGGAATTACTCCGGTGGTGCTTGGGAGACCATATGGGATGCCGGGAATCGAACCCGGGCTGGAATGGGCTGGCCACGTGCAAGGCAAGCGCCCTACCCGCTGGGCTATCGCTCCGACCCCAAGGAAACATGAATTTTAAAGGGGGGAAAAAAAAGACACTTTTGCTTGCTTTAGCTTATTTTATAGTCAGGCTATGACAACTCTGGAGCTTCTCAGTGAAAGGTCAGGAAGAAGACGAAAGGAAGGTTTCTTTCAGTCTCCCCCCCATTCTTCCCAGGGATTCTGAGTATCTCCCCATCCCGCCTCCTTGGAGGACCAAGTTCCCATCCTGCCTCTGAGAGTCATTGAATCTCATGTGATGCTGCTGTGTGTGACCAATCCATGTAATTGCCCTGAATACACGAGTTGGAACTGGGAGGAAGGTGGCGGCCTTCAGATATAGTCTATAAGGTCTAAATCACTTGTATCACGTGTTCTCCTGTTGTTCATCGATTTGCTCGAGCGGGCACCAGTAATGTCTCCATTCATTGGGAATGAGGTCCATTATTGTTACTGTTTTGGGCATATCCAATACACCACGTGTAGCTTGCCAGACTCTGCCGTGGCTCTGGATACATACCAGGGGGCCCAGTCTCTTTCTTTCTTTCTTTTTTTTTTTTTTTTTGGTGGTGTTTTTGGGCTTACTCTTTTTTTCCCCTTCAAATTTTATTACACCACTTTTAGACATACAATTGCAAGATGCTCATGTCGAGTTTTGGTTCTACAGTGTTCCAACACCCATCCCTTCACCCAAACCCATCTCCCATCACCAATGCCCCCCCACGTCCCTCCCCCCTCCCACTCCTCAACTGCTTGGCGGGTTCTGTATGTCTTTTCTCTCCTCTCTATCTCTCCCTCCCGCCTTCCTTTCCTACACATCATAGAATGCAGTACATTAAAGGACATAACTGTTTTCACTAGTTTGATGGACCGCGTGGCCTCTTGGGCCTCATGGTCAGCGTCCAGACAGTGAATATGGCAGCTAATGTGGTGGGCAAGTCTCATCCGGCTGCTTCCGGGACCCCCTCAGAGGTGATGGGCCCACTCCCAAAACCCATCTGTCCAATTGGGGGCCCCATGGTCAGCTGAGCCTGGGGAGAGCCAAGTTCCAGCTTCCCCAGCCCATCTGAGGCCCGGCATGCTATGGCTGGTCGCCCCAGGGCAGCTCCTGGGCGGGGCCACCGGGCTCAGACAAAATGGAGGGGGGAAGGGCTGGCCCCGCCTCCATCTGACGAATTCCTGGTGATTCCCGCTTCTGGGAGCTGCCTACCTGGGCTCGAACTCATTTTGTTCTGTTAATCTGGTCTTGAGGTAGCATCCCTCCCGGGCGGGTTGATCTGCAGCAGCGTCTGGACAGCGAATATGGCGGCTAATGTGGTGGGCGAGTCTCATCCAGCTGCTTCCGGGACCCCCAGAGGTGATGGGCCCACTCCCAAAACCCATCTGTCCACCTGGGGCCCCATGGTCAGCTGAGCCTGGGGAGAGCCGAGTTCCAGCTTCCGCAGCCGCGTCTGAGGCCCGGCATGCTATGACTGGTCGCCCCAGGGCAGCTCCTTGGCCGGGCCACCCCCAGTCTCTTTCTTTGTCAGACCATCAACCATCCAGGGCCCACGGGGCAGAGCCCTGGGTGTAGACAAGCCTGTCTCCTGCTGACACAGCTGGGCACCGGAAGCCACACCTGCAACACCTTGAAGGGCAGATAAACCATCTTTCTCGATGAAACAGTGGTTTCTTTCTTTCATTTTTCATATTCCATTTTACAGGGTCAAATTTATAGACTTAATTTGTTAGCTACTAGTTATCCAATATAAGTCTTTCGAGTTACTCCTTTTAGATTAACTTGCTAATGAATATGTGTTGAAAATTATTTCAAATGTTCCATCCCCATTAAGGAAACAAGACATAAACAATAGAGAAGACTCAATTTTCAAGCCAGATCAGTTGTGGCTTATTGAGATTTCTTTGCTAAAAAACAAACAAACAAACAAACAAACCTTGTGCCAGGTATTTTTTTTAAACAAAGGAATTCCTCTTGGGCAGTTTTCTAATTTTCAAAATATTGATTCATATTGACGCTCAAGCCTGGTTCTTTCATTTTTATGAAACGCAGGCATTGCTAAAATTAATTGCTCTAACAATTTTAAATAAATCTGTTATATCTAGTAAGCTACCATCTCATCAAATGATACAAAATGTATTTAAGAAAGTATAGTCAGATCATTCAGATGCTGTAATAGCACATTTTCAAGAATTCAGATATAATCTAGTTCATATCATGCCCAGACTATAATCAGACAGACTCTGATTCAAAATTTCAGTTATGCAAACTTTTTATGAGCCTCTGACATTGTTAACTGCTTTTAAAAATCACTCAGCAAAGGATTTACTAAATACTGGTAAACTGTGAAGAATATTAGTTAAATCACTATAAGTGGAGACCAGAAAAATTTCCCAAGTTACTGAGAAATGATCTGTAATTGTATAGGCAAGACAGACTATAATTAAAAAACAGTATAGAGATATGAAACTAAAATATATAATATTGATGTTAAGTAACATTCATTACACCTTCAGAAGATACATTGACATCCTCAAATTTATGTGACTCTAACTATAGATGTATATGGTCTCTCTTCATCTACAATACATCTTCCTGTATTCACACCAGTGGTTAATTATAATTATAGAAAATTTAAAAAATCACTATTGTAAGATTGTTAATGCATATGTTTTAACTTGGATGTGCCCAGACTATACAAAAAATGCTATAGACTAAACATCAGCATACTATTTTTTTGTCACATTTAATGTTATTAAAGAAATGGTGAGTCCATAGTGCCCTCTGGTGGTTATTTGTAATCTTATGAAAGGTGAACTAACCATGTTAATTGAGGGAGGCTCAGCTTCCTCTTGGTTTCATAAGGTTATAAAACATTATAATAATTTTTTAGGGGTCGGAGTGATAGCCCAGCGGGTAGGGTGTTTGCCTTGCACACGGCCGGCCTGTGCTGGCCTGGGTTCGATTCCCGGCATCCCATATGGTCTCCCGGGCACCGCCAGGAATAATTCCTAAGTGCAGAGCCAGAGAAACCCCTGAGCATTGCCGGGTGTAACCCCAAAAAATATAATAATAATAATAATAATAATAATAATAATAATAATAATAATAATAATAATAATGGTCTTGCAACTCCTCACAGTTAAATTAGAACATCCCACATATCAGGTGTCATAAATCACACCTGTTTGATTTATGTTTTACTTACTCTCAACCTTTTTATAAATTGTGGCACAGAGTCAAGTTTATTTCAAAATATGCTGAAATAAATGAATTTAGAGATCATCATAGCTGCCTGAAAGAATAAGATCATCAATTTCTCAGCACAACTGAAATATGTTTCTGTGATACACTGACTTAGAGGTTCTAATTCAATCAACTATCAACTATTGATCAACACTTTAATTCATTACCTAAAAGTATGAAAGAAAAACAAGGACTGCAAGTGTACAAAAAAATAAAATTTCCTGTCAATTCCTTACCTGATCATATCCAGGAAAAAAAAGGCTTTTTGGTTTTGGGGTCACACCGAGTGATATTCAGGCATTGCTCCTGGCAGTACTCAAGGTGCCATGCAGGGTAACAGGAATTCTGCTTGGGTTGATCACACACAGGGTCAGCTTGGGATGCCCCATCACTGCAGCCCCTACTAAATTCATTTTCTTTTTCTGTTGTTTGAGTTTTTAACTTTACTTTATTAATTAAAGGACTGTGATTTACAAAGTTATTGACAGTTGAGTGTTTAGGCACACACTATTTCAACACCAATCCACGGTGGTGTCAGCTTCCCTTCACCAGAGTCCCCATATTCCCTCCCCACCCCAGACCCTACCCATTCCCACCTGTCAACTTGACAGGCGTCTTACAGAGTTCTCGTGGTTGCAGCTTAGCTCTCATGTTTTGTGTTGCTGAATCAGTATTTTGTATATGTGGATTTTCTACCCCTCCAGGTGTTGCAGGTGTGGCTGCAGTGCCTGGCTGCGTCAGCAGGTGGCAGACAGGAGACAGGCTTGTCTATGTCCAGGGCTCTGCCCTGTGGGCCCTTGTTAGTTGATGGTCTGACATAGAAAAAGACTGGGCCCCCTGGGATGAACCCAGAGCCACGGCAGAGCCTGGAAAGCTACCCGTGGTGTATTAGGTATGCCAAAAACAGTAACAATAATGGACCCCATTCCCAATGAATGGAGACGTTACTGGTGCCCACTCAAGCAAATCGACAATGAGAAGACAAGTGATACAAGTGATCAAAGTTTTTATATATTAGAATCTTATGTGAATTAACTAGTATTCCAAATGATTACAAAACATCATGATTAATGTGTATCTGTTCATTGTCTTGTTTCCTCCCTTAATTCTCTACTAAGTGGCTAAGTGGAGTTAAGTGACTAACGGGTGAGGGTGGGGGTTCTCCTTTAAATGTGTTCATGCTTGTGTGTGCATCATACAAAGAGGCTGTCCCATGACTTTCTGATTTTTTTTTTTGTGACAGATGTACATCACAAGCACAATCAAGACAAAGAGCAGTCGGCTGGCCAAGCCGGTACTGTGCCTGGGAACGCTCTGCACTGCCTTCCTGACGGGTCTCAACCGGGTGTCGGAGTATCGCAACCACTGTTCCGACGTGATTGCCGGCTTCATCCTGGGTACTGCCATCGCCCTGTTTCTGGTAGGACAGCGTCTCTCCTTCCAACTTTTATGTCTCCTGACATGTTATCCAAGATCCTGAGCCAGGTTTCCCAGGTTTTGCCCTTGAATTCAGTTCCTCTGCCCGACCAGTGAGTTGCACTTATCCTCCAAGTATTATACATCATTTCAATACTAGAATTCTTTCAGGCAGGACAGCTAACACAGAGGTAAGCAGCTCACCTTGCTTCCTGCTGCCCTGATTTGAATCCTCAGTATCACGTCTGGTGTGAGAGGTCTCTCCCTGAGCACTGAGCCAGAATTTCCCTAAGTACCTCCCTGTATTCCCCCACCCCACCAAAACTGCATATTTCCACTAGGGGTCATCACTGTATCACTGTCTTCCCGTTCATCATCGATTTGCTCGAGCGGGCCCCCAGTAATATCTCCATATGTCCTGTCTCATGCTAATAGAGCCCAAGGCATCTGCTTGCTCCAGGAACATAAAGAGCCTCAATCCATTCCGGAATGAGGTCTATAATTGTTACTGGTATTTGGCATATCAAATACAACACGGGTAGCTTGCCAGGCTCTGCCATGCAGGTAGAGGTCATATTTCACTAATTTTTGTTTCTTTTCCTTCATCACTGCGTGAAATGAAACTGGACCTAATACTTTGGCATATTTTCCAATTTAAAAAAATCTTTGCTAATGATTGGGTTTCAATCATACAATGTTCCAACACCTGTCCCTTCTCCAGTGTACATTTTCTTCCTCCAATGTCCATAGCTTCCCTTCCATTCTCCCCCCCCACCCTGACCCCACCAGCCTCTATGGCAGGCACTTTTCATTTCTCGCTCTCTTTCTCTCCTTTTGGATATTATGGTTTGCAATACACGAACTGAAAGGTTATCGTGTATATCCCTTCACTCCTTTCAACACTCAGTTCCTGTTTAGAGTAATCATTTACAACTATCATTGTTATAGTGGTCCCTTCTCTATCCTAACTTCCCTCTACATCCCACACATACTTGTGGCAAGCTTCCAACCATGGACCAGTCCTCCTGGCCCCTGTTTTCCCTGGCCTTGGGTATTAGAACAAAGTATACAAGAAAAAAGAATATAAAACGCTGATGGAAGCAGTCAACCCCTCTCAACTCTTTAGAAACAGCCATGGCGCAGACATGCATAGGACACTCCAATACAAGCATTCCTCATCAAACCATGTGCCAGTTTTCTGAGATCCCTCTGTTGGTATCTAAAATGCCTGTTGAGCATTTTATATTTGCTGCAAGTGCTGGTTAACCACAGATAATTTTTAGCATCCAGTATCCAAAAGACCACACAAAGCAATGAGCTCTGCAGTAAAAAGTTTTATTTGGCACAAGTCAAGCAAGTATTGAATCCCAAAGCTGACTGGTCAGGGCCGTCCCCTCTAGAAGGAGAGTTACCCCCTTCCTTGCTTCCAGACCCCTTTTAAGCTATCAAACTATAAGGGACTTTCCGAACATGCTGTTCCAGGGCCGGAGCGATAGCCCAGCAGTAGGGCCTTTTGCCTTGCACGTGGCTGGCCCAAGCCGGTCTGGGTTCAATCTCCGGCATCCATATGGTCCCCGAGCACTGCCGGGAGTAATTCCTGAGTGCAGAGCCAGGAGAAACCCCTGAGCATTGCCGGGTGTGACCCAAAAAAAGCAA
The DNA here is from genome assembly GCA_021461705.1 of Cryptotis parvus. Lineage (NCBI taxonomy): Eukaryota > Metazoa > Chordata > Mammalia > Eulipotyphla > Soricidae > Cryptotis > Cryptotis parvus. Next base: position 31,921 of record JAJIBD010011326.1, read on the forward strand.
AAAAAAAAAAAAAAAAATATATATATATATATATATATATATATCCAGGTGAGCTTTTTCTGATTAGTTCTGTGGTTACAGTTCCACATTGTGGTTTATCCCTATTGGCCAAGAAAACAAGGACGGAGGGGCCTGTGGTTTTCTGTTCCTGATGGTTCAGAGCTATCTGGCTTAACATATAGAGAACTTCCTGCTCCTGTGACCCAATTCCTTTTTCTGTTCTCCTCCTTGCCTGCCCCAACCTAGAATATATACATATTGCTCCCCCCAACATCTCACTCAATGTTTCTCAACATGTATACCTAACATACATGCAGAAGATATTCCCACTTATTCAGAACCCTTAAGAAGGGTTCAAAATTATTTCTAACACACATTCTAACTAAAAGTTATTTTTAATGCACCCAGGCTTTTATTCTATAGGGAACGTAAATGAAAGTTCTCTGGGGAAAACTGCAGGAAAATTCATGCTGATGTGATCCTGGGATGAATTTCCTGAAACTGCTTTTTTTAAAACAAGGAAATCACACTGGTGACTTCAAGACAAGAGAGGGTTATTAAAGGTGATTGGTGGTATATTCATGAAGGCTTGGGCTCCAAAGTAAAACCAAATCTGTCGGTATTCCTGGATCCTCAGCTAGAAATAATAGTGCTCACTCTCCCAACCAGTTTTCATGGCATCTCCATGGTATGAAATCTTTTTTTTTTTTTTTTGCTTTTTGGGTCACACTCGACAATGCTCAGGGGTTACTCCTGGCTCTTTACTCAGAAAATACTCCTGGCAGTGCTCAGGAGACCATATGGGATGCCAGGGATTGAACCAGGGTTGGCCACGTGCAAGGCAAATGCCCTACCCGCTATGCTATCTCTCTGGCCCGGGATGAAATATTCTGAAATGCTTGCTCTTTACTGAAGTGCTGCTACATACAAATTTAACTCATTAATTAGAACCATTTTGCAGTGAAATTTCTTACTATTTAGTTTTTATTTATGGTGTTATTGCTTTCCCAAAATTGAGTATAAAATGTGTTTTAATTAGATAATCTTTATGTAAGACCCATCCCAGCTACTGGATTGCTCTGGCAGGAGATGGGCTATTTACTGTGTCTGCACGGATCGCCCCATACACACAAGCACTTAGCTGGGACGTAGGGAAGGAAAGCATGTCGTTGAAGAGATGGAGGAATTCTGAAGCAAATACTTGGAAAGGAGACAGAAAATGAAAAAAGCAATGTTTGAGGATGGAAGAAAATCTGCAACATGTACTCAGAGCTGTTTAATGTTTCCCATGAGGATGAAAGTGAAGGAGGAGGGGGCTGGAGGCGATAGCACAATGGTAGGGTGTTTGCACATTGACCAGCTTGCATGTGGCCAACCTGGATTTGATCCCCAGCATCCCACATGGTCCCCTTAGCACCACCAGAAGTAATTCCTGAGCAAAGAGACAGGAGTAACCCCTGAGCATTGCCCTGAGCTCTGACCCAAAAAGCAGAAAAAAGAAAGTGAAGGAGGAGAGGAGATTAATAGTTGGGCAACTACTATATGCCCTTCATTTTATATCATCAGAGCATGTGCTCCTAGGAAAATTATGACTATTGTCATAACTTAACCTTAACTATTATCATACTTAACCTTAACTTACATGTGAAAAAAGTGAGGTTCAAAGAGAAGTATTTATGGGGACAGAGAGATAGTACAAGGATTAAGGTGCTCACCTTACTGATGAACCCTATGCTACCTTGGTTTTACCTCTACTACCCTATACTGCCTTACTGCTGAGCCCTTTAATACCTATACTGATGAACCCAATTCAATTATGATCTCCCAAACACTGCTAGAAGTGATCACAGAGGACTGCCTGGTGTGACCACAAAGCAAAACAAAAAAGTTAACTGCAAATGTGTGGGAGTCAGAGGTTAGGTAAGACAGAGAAAGGAACATGTACTAATAATTATTGGAAATGATAATACCAGCCTAGAACTGAGTATTGAATGTAGGCAAAAGGATATGCATGATAACCTCTAAATGTATGTATTGCAAGCCACAATGTATAAGAGAAGGGGGAAGAGAGAGAGAAAAGAGAGAGAGAGAGAGAGAGAGAGAGAGAGAGAGGAAAAATGCCTGCCATAGATGCAGACTGGGGGTGGGGGCAGGGAATCAGGGAGACATTGGTGGTGGGAAATGGGCACTGGTAGAGGGATGGGTGCTGGAACACTGTATGACTGAAACCCAAACATGAACATCTTTGTAATTGTATATCTCACAATGGTATAATAAAAAAAAAAGTTTTAAAAAAGTTGAATAACTTGCCTGTGACCACCCAGTCAATATGAAAGAAATCTACTTGGGGGTCGCTCATCTCGAGAAGCTCAATGTCCTGAATGGAGGGTGTTTAAGCAGAACTGGAGAGTGAGATGTTTAGGTATACGTGAACCAGGTAGAGAATATTTATGTCAATGTTCTATAGTGTTTGAGGAGTGTGGAAAGATTCAGAGATACTGATTTTGGAAAAAAAGATGCAGAATGATATAAAAGAGAATGGAGAGAGATAAATGGGGGGAAGCAATGATAGTAAAAGCAGTATCAATTACAAAAGGAACCTTAATTACACATGGGTGGGGTGGAGAGATAAAACCATACATAGGGCACATGCCGTGCATGCAGTTGGCCCAGTTTCAATCCCTGTCATCCCATATGGTCCCTTGGGCTGTGATATCTGACCATGAGTAATCTCTGACCTCTTCCAGGTGTGGTCCAAAACCCCCCAAAATAAAATATTAGGAGAAGTGGAAAGCAATTTCTACAGAAAGTATTTTCATAAAATCAGTACAAGCTCTATAGTGAGTTATTGAACACCAAGAAAATAGTCACATAATATAATAAGTCAGAAGTTAAACATTGGATTGAGTATTTGCTATATGTTTGACACTTGTTAAGATATGAACTAAAGTTTAGATCTCTGAGTGGCCTTGCGATGTTACCTATTTTGTGACTCTTTAACCAAGCTGGACATGCTAATAATTCCTTCCTTGTAAGAGTTTTGAGTGAATTAAATGAAATAAGGCAATACCACCGGACAGTGCTAAACACACAATGGCCCTCAATGAATGTTTGCTATTATTATGAGGTGTTTTATATTTGATGTCTTGCTATTACTAACCCCTGAGATATAGTTTTCTTATCTGCCTTAAGAGTGATAAAATAGGCTCCACAGGGTAGGCTGATTATCACTGGCAATTAGCTGATCAAATAAACTGATGAAACTTTCCACAGCAGTTGTCTGGTACTCAGCAGAAACCCTGGTTTTTCCATAGTCCATAACTGTTGCAGGACTCCTAAGGGCCGCTGCATCTGCTCTGGATTGCCTCCCGCAGATCACTCCGTAGATAAGGGGGTAGTCTAAATGTGGCAGTTTATCCGACCATGTATGCTGTACTAGCTGGTATAAATATTCTCCCATGCTATCACAATCATCGTGGGACTAGCTAGATCTTACCAGCATATTAGCCTGGCCACGTAAGGACACCTAAGTAATTAGACCAGAGAGAAATGCTGTTTGCTTCCAAACAAACAAGCATGGCTCCCTGATAAAATATAAAACTACAATGAAGTAGGAGGAGACTTGTGAAGGCTTGGAGAAATATTTAACTGGCATTGGTGTTGATCTTTTGGTACAGTGACATGCCATCTCAGAAACCCCCCTTCTCTACATTTCAAAGGCCTTCCCTTCCCGGCTCAAAACATTAGGACAGTAAAGGCCCTAGGTGAGATGCAGGGAGGGGTTACCTGAGGGCATTGGACCCTCCCTGCTTTCCATAACAATGGGAGGAAGGTCTGAGTTGCTGGGGTGGGGGGGTATAAACTTGCCGGTTCCCTCCCGGGCTTCTTCTTCCCGGTGGAATCTCGCCTTGTAAGCGTTTTTTCCCCTTGGAAGTTATACACGTGGTGGTCGCCATCTTGGCCTACACGTGGCTGGGGTCTCTAGCCTGGAATCCTAAGCATCGGGTTTTTCCTTTTGCTGATTTGTATGCCTAAACCTATGATAAGTAAAGTCTTTTTTAAAAACCTCATCGGATCCCTGAGTGTTCATCCATTCCTCGCCGGCTCGGAGGTAGAAGGGAACTCGCTTCCCGGCACTGTTGGGGACCCCGGCGGAGCGCCCCGACACATAACCACTAGCTTAAGGGTAAAATAAATTGCCCAGTCTTTGGTGGTCTAGGACAAAAAATCTGTTCCTTCATAGGTGTTTAAGCATTGATGGCTTCAATATGACCCCCATTTTTCTTTTGCCCTAATCCTACAGGGAATGTGTGTGGTTCATAACTTCCAAGGAACACAAGGATCTTCTTCCAAACCCAAACCTGAGGATCCCCGTGGAGTACCTTTAATGGCTTTCCCAAGGATAGAAAGCCCCCTGGAAACCTTAAGTGCACAGGTATAGTAATTGGTTTTACCAAGTCAGACCAACAGGTTCAAGACCTCTTATCTTGGGAATTCAACTAATTTATTTCTTTGCTGGAAGCGGGACACCCCTGAATATACCCAGAGCTGATAAGAATCTGATGCATTCATAGCAAAGTTCCCAAAGAACTCTACAGTTTTCTTCAACTAGCCCTGCATTCATTCTGGAGGTTGGCAATCCTGAACCCTTGGGAGCTACCTAGTTATGTCTAACTATAGTTATACTCTACTTATCCTGAAATCTTGCTTATATTTGGCATTTTTTAATGTTTTTGTAGATAATGCGAGCAAAAAGCGAATTACCACCCAATTGGAATTGTTGTGCACTTCCCATCAATATAAAATATTTTCTATTCAAGATTATTAACAGACATCTCTGTGAAATTAACTCCTGTTTCCTTTCACATTTAATGAAGCCTTGATGATGTTACTTATGAGTCATAAAACAAAAAGTAAAACTATTTTCATTTGGGGGGAAAAATAAAAGGACTCTCTATTAAACCCAATACCCAGTTTTGTTTTGTTTTCTTAGTTGCTTTGTTTTTTTTTCATTTGTACCAAGGTGAAAATTTCAGCATGATTTAATTAGGAGTAACATGCTTAAAAGTTATTTCTTGGATATTTATGTTCAGTCTGTTGATGAAGATTGAATGATCAATTAGTTAAATAAGTTGACCATGTCATAAAATAGTGACATTGACTCTATTTTTTTTCTTCCCTATCTCATGACATTCTGTATCCAATGAGGTCAGAGTAGTTGATGATTTTCCAAGTGAAGCAATAAAAGCAGGGTACATTTTAAAAAAGGAAACTAAAATATTTGCTGAATACATGTCTATTCACTTTGCTCTGAACCTCTTGGTCTGACACTCACTCCTACCAGCTCTGTCTAAAACTGCTCAAACATTACCCTTCATCTGCAGAAGGCCCCAGTCTCTTTTCTTTCGTTCAAACCAGTATTAAAATCTAGGGACTTTGGTCACAAGGAAAAATGTAGAATTGGAGCATAGTTTCTATGTGAACTTGCATTTACCATGGGAAGTAGAAATCTATGAAAAGAATGAACAGGACTTTCTTAGGCTGGTTAAAGTGAAGCTATAGGGAAGCTGAAAAAAAAGTGCTACCTTCAAGTTATGCCTTTCTCTCCATTGCCAATGATACATATAACCACTTACACTCACTTTTTGTGTCAAATATTTTCACCTGAAATTTAAAGGGTATACACTATTTTTGTTCATCAAGTGGGAGGAAACACTTTGTCATAATCCATTTTATTTAATCCTCACAATAATTCTGAAAGTTTCTTATAGCTTGTTATTGAGTGAAGTTATTTACTTGTTATTGCTTGAATAGTTATTTCTATTTTATGATTTAAGGAAAACCCAAAGAGTTTAAATAACATACACAGTCAAACTTAAACACAGTTGAAATTAAACCTGATCCTAAAGAGTTTGCTGACTATGCTACACCACATGGCCTGAGATCTTTCTCTCTGTGTCTTTGTCTCCTTTTTTTTATAATTTATGTATAAACCTGAAACCCTCAGCATAAATCATGGCAATGTGCCAGAGAGGGTAGGTGCTTAGATTAAGGTGTGTCTATCTGGAGAGGTTCAACTGAAATATGGCATATTCAACATAATTATACCCTGTTCTCCACAATGGACAAGAACTCTCTGTACAACTCAGTGATAGCCTAATAGAAACTACATTTTTAATAGAACCAGTGTGTGAGGAAGAGTAATTTTTGGTATCTGAAAGAAAACATGAATCTCTCTTCAAAGCACATGTACACATACTTGCTCAGAATAACTCCAGAAGACTGTCTGGACAGGGAAAGTTCTGGAACATTCTCTGACTTTTGCTCCATGGAGACCACAGAACCCTTGCTCTTTATTCTGCACTAAAACAATCATCAAACAATTCATATTTAATTTCTATGATTTCTCCTTAGTCCAGTTCACTGGGGAAGACTGCATTTTCCAACTGGTTAAAAGGATCTGAAAAGCAAATAATTATAGAAACTAAACAAAACAAAAAGAGTACATTTCCAAAGCATTTATAATCCCATTGTATTATCACGATTATAGAAGACCACCTCGTTGGATTTCACAAAAATCACTGTAAATACAAAAAATATATTAACTTCTAGCAGTTCATACTGAGCGTGAAGTGACTGCATTCTTGTACAACACGTAGGCTTATATTAACAAAGAAATTAAATTAGACATGATGCGTCTGTGTTAACTTGCTTTGGGTATGACAGAAAATTTCTCTGTTACTCCAGCTGCAGGGAAAATGAAACAGAGAAATGAAGATAACAGTGTATTCTGAGATCAAGAGGCCTGGGACCTTACTCGAAGAGATTCTGATTCAGCAGTCTTGGGAGAAGGAAGGAAAGGAGGAAGGAGGGAAGGGAGGAGGAAATGGAGGGAGGGACAGATAGAATACAGCAGTTAGGGTGCTGGGACCTTACTCCAAAAGATTCTGATTAAAAAAAAGATATTGATTCAGCAGTCTGGGTGGGTGGGGGGGGGGGGGGGGGGGGGGAGAGGGAAGGAGGGAGGGAGGAGGAGGAGGGAGGGAGGGAGGAGGAGGGAGGGAGGGAGGGGAGGGAGGGAGGGAGGAAGGAAGGAAGGAAGGAAGAGAGAGGGAGGAAGGAAGGAAAGGAAGGAAGGAAGGAAGGAAGGAAGGAAGGAAGGAAGGAAGGAAGGAAGGAAGGAAGGAAGGAAGGAAGGAAGGAAGGAAGGAAGGAAGGAAGGAAGGAAGGGAGGGAGGAGGGGAGGGAGGGAGGGAGGGAGGGAGGAGAGGGATAGTACGGCAGTTAGGGTGATTGCCTTGTATGTTGCTGACCAGGGTTTGATCCCTGATACGACATATAGTCCCTTGAGCACTGCTAAGAATGTCTCTTAGTGAAAAATCAGGAATAAGTCCTGAATATTGTGTGCTATTATTATGTCACCCAAATATACATATATTATATTTGGGGGCATATATACATATGTATACATAGAGAGAGAGAGAGTGAGAGAGAGATGAATCCTGAAAGAAAGTAAATGGTTTTATTGATACAAAATTAGTGGCATTCCATATTTCTTATTATAAATAAAAGGCACTTGAATGCTCAAGAAATCTGCCCACATTGTCATATTTAATTTATTTATACCTACTATGTTGCCTTTACCGTATTCTTTAATGGAATATTATAAAAACGTAAATGGCCTAAGGATTTACCTTTTCCCCCACAAAGAAATCATAATATAACAGTAAAAACAGAAGGTAAGTTACTTTTCATGTTATAATTAAAGACACTGACAAGTTTGTTTGCACAGATAAAAAGAACCTGAAAAATACCACTCATTTCTAACATTTATAATTCAACTCTAAAAATATATATATTTTTTTAGGCACAGACGATCTTGCCTCTAGGTGAGGCTTGTTCGAACTTGACAAATCAGTTTAACTTGATCTGGGAACCTTTGTTAGCTCAAACAAGTTCGGGTTGTTTGCTCACTACCCATGTCTGCTCAAATTGGGTACACACATGCCTCCATGCACATGCCTCAGGATTTTGAATATTTGATTACAGCTCGGCCTGCTCAAACAGAACCCTTAAAAGAAATAGAAGAGAAAAAATATCCCAAGCTCATGAGATTTAGTCTAATCTAGTGCTTCCCAAAGTGGGTAATTCAGCCCCTCTTGTTAGTTGGGTGGGGAGGGGGCTCAGCGCAGAAAGGACTGGAACAATCCAAGGGGACGGAGTAGTCTCATGTATAATTAAGGATACCTTCAGTTTGTCCACTTAAATAAGGTGTATTTTTAGAGCAATACTGAGACCTTTTCCCCCAAAAAAAAATAAATTTGGGAACCACTATATTAGAAGAATTAACTTTGTTAAAATGACCATTATGCCCACAACATTATACAGATTCAAGGCAAACCTTAACAAATTTTCTTTTTTTTTTTATTTTTGGGTCACACCCAGCAGTGCTTAGGGGTTACTCCTGGCTCTTTGCTCAGGAATTACTCCTGGTGGTGCTCGGTGGGACCATATGGGATGCCGGGATCGAACCCGGTTGGCCGCATGCAAGGCAAGCACCCTGCCCACTATACTATCCTTCCAGTCCCGCCTTAACAAACTTTCAATGCTGTTCTCCAAGTACATAGGATAAGTACAATTAAAATTTATATGGGAGCCAAACCTTGAGCCCCCAATAGCTGAAGTAATCTTGAGGAGGGAGGAATGAAGGAGTTTTATGACTTTAAACGCTATTAGAAAATCAGTAAACAAAAGTGTATTTTTGAAATAAAATCAGCCTCTCTGGCTTATAGAATAGAACTGAGAGTCCCCAAAATAAACCCTCAGATATATGGAAAGTTAATATATGACTTAATGAGTCAAGAACATACAATAAAATAAAATAACCACTGTCCTCGGTAAATCGTGCTGAGAAAGCCGGCCGATCACATGCAGGAGAATGAAACTGATCACTATGCTCCAAGTAAATGGAAATGAATTAGAAATCGAGGTGTTAAGTGCACATCCGTAAAATACATTGAAGAAACCATAAGCAGAATACTCCATTATAATGACTCCAAGGTGTCTTTAGTGATTTGAGTCCATCAGCAAGGGAAAGCAAAAAGCAAAATTAAGGGAATAGGCTACCTAACTAAAAAGCTTCTGCACTTTGAAAGAAACTATTACTAAATTAGACATCCTGCAAATTGAGGGAATGGCCTTTGCAAACTGCAAGACAAGAAACAGGAAATTGGCAGAGACATAGTTTAGGGATTAAGCCTTGCAAGAAACCAACTCCAGTTTGATCTGGAGGACTCAGCCAAAAGTTACCCTGGAGCTCCCTCTTAGGGAGTGGCTAACCCTCCACTCCCCACAAAATAATACAAAAGTCACAAGCAGATATTCAGGGAAAACAAAGGATAGCTTGTGATCAGCTCGTCAATTAAAGGCTAACAAGATTTTATTTGCTTTTGTGTTTGCAGAATCATTCTGCCTCTATGACGGAAGTGACCTGAGACTCTGAGATGCCACAAGCTGTTTTTTTTAAATCACCCTCTAATTGGATACTTCAAGACAGTTATTCAATGTCAAACTGTGAAGACAAGTATTATGTTTATCTAATTACAGGCTAATGTTTTGTACTTTTTTTTGTATGAGGAAGTGATGTAGCTTGCCCTTATTATTTTTCTCTTTCTTTTTCCTTTTTTGGTCAGCTTTAATATATTTATGCCAGACTTTTAAACCAACAAAATTCTTCTTGTTCAAGTGTGCATTGAGGAACCACATTTATTCAATGGTCGATGTTGTTTTGTGATATTTGTACACAAAAGCTTCTTTTCTCAGTTTTATAGACACAGAAATAAAACTAATATAACAATTCACTTTAACCTTTTCTTACCACAGTTGCTGCCTCCGGAATTTTTGAATTTTAACAAAAGTTGTTTACTTTTGAGTTGCAGAGAAGGCAATGTTGGTTAATGATAAATCTCAAAGTCAATGATGCAAAAAAAAAGGTGTCTTACTTCCAAAAAGAACGTCATGTTCTGATGTGCTTACATTTTAAAATTCTGAACTAATGTAATTGCTAATGAAGTAATCTACTTGCATAAATAACTGGCAGAGAAGCCTGAATTTTAAGGATGTTGCAATTATATATTCTTCTATAGATGTGGATCTCTCCCACGATCTTTCTAAAAACATGCCCTTGGGCAGGCAAGTATTTTTCTGACACCTTATTTCAGAAAAAAAAGAAAGAAAAAGAAAGCAGCACCCAACACCAGCCTCCTGGTCAACTCCAACAGTTTTGTATATCATATTGTATGGACTTTATATAAAAATGAATATTTTACAGTTTGCACAGTATTACTTTACAGAAAGGGTAACAGAGCATCTACAACTTAGAGCCCCAGAGCAATGGCTTGACTTTGTGGCTTAATTGTTCTAGAATTTTAACTGCATCTCATTTTTCTAGCATGATAATAACTAATGTGTTAACCCCTTCAAGAGAAGGAGCTCCCGTCTGTACCTATCAGAATGTTTTCTTGACAATTCCATGTTGACTCTTCTTAGCATTTTTGTACATATTTTTTTTTCTAAAGAGAACAAAGTTATCACAAATGGACAGTGCTTTGTGTCTTTTTTCCTAAGCATTCCTCAAAAGGCAGAGATCTTTGAAGAACTGCATAAAAGGAAACTCAATGAGTGTTTATTCAGTTCCAAGCCTGCCAAGATGAATAAGGGGCATGATGGACAGGTCATTTCATGAGACTATGGGGATGGTGGGGAGAGGGGAGCATGGTGGTGCATTCCCCTAGTAAGTTGCCTGTCTTTAGCCAGCTCCTGGTCCTACTTATCAATAAATAATCAATCATTTTAAAAGGAGCAGAAGTTGCCTTTATTAAAGGTAACGAAGCATACATGCATGCAGCAGACCCCTGTGTGATAATCACATTGCATATGGTCCCTTGAACATCGCTAGGGGTCACTTCTGAACATGGAGTCAGATATGATCCCTGAACACCACTGTATGGCCCCAATACTCACACCACTAAAACAAACAGCAACAAAAAACTTTCCTTAGTCACCCATATTCTTCATGCCTAAATGTGCATTTTTATATCCACACTCTTAAACACATCTTCCCGGTTATTTCTAACAGTGTTGGGAAAGCAAATAAGGAAGGAGTTTTGAAAGCTCCACTCACTCCCGGTGATGTCACTGTAACTGCATGTTCTCAAAACAATGAGCCTAGGAAGCTGTGACTATCCCCAAGTAGCTCTATTCTTAGAATGCAATTCCATAATTGCATTTCATAACAGGAACAATATTAAGGTCCAGATCGGCCTGACTTTAAATTCTACAATATCAAGATGCCTTTTGAACCAAGTCCATATTCTTTTAAAGATTTCTCAGTGTCTTATACCTACTTAGATAGATCAGGGGTTGCTATCAGTGGAACCAAAGCACAAAAAGGACACATCCAACCGATAAGGAAGAATAATTGGGAAGTACTGAGTTCTCCAATCTTATAGAAACTACCTAAATCTAAGTTGTCAAAGTTCAGAATGATTCAAGTTTTTTTCCCTCTACACTCGTAACTCGTTTTTTTACATTTCTTTAAATAAAAACAATTAGACTCAATTTTTATTCTATTTTTAATGATAAGACATCTGAAAATGATGACAGGCTCTATTTATTATACATTACATTTTCATCACCAAGGCCATTTAAATGTCAACTATCCAAGTGAATGTTATTTTTCTACTCATTTTGGGGATTTTAGTCTATAAGGATCTATTAGTATACCAAAAGTTTTGGCCACACAGGTATCAATTGCCTGGCTTTGGATATCAGAGTAGGGAGAGAGACTGAAGACTGAAGAGAGCGCAACACATTGTGGTGTGCTGTGCACACTTGAACTAAGTGGCCTCTCTGGGCTCACACCCGAGATCCCTGAGTTATCTCATTCATTCCATTATGTGATGACAGTACTAATGTTGCCCCCTAATGATCCCCAAGTTACTCAGATTTTTTATCTGTCTTACAAGTCTATCTCTTGGTATTTATTTCTTAGTATTAGTGACTCCATGTGGACTATCTAAAACAAAAACTTCTATCTAAATAAGTGGTCACTATTACCTCAGAGAAAAATGATTTTGCAGTGAGCTTGGCATCTTATTATTTCTTACTGTTTACACTGTGATTCACATTGTTATTCATAGTAGGGTTTCAGGCATTCTATGGTCTAGCACCAATCCCATTACCAGTGGCAACTTCCCCCTACCAGTGTCTCCAGATTCCTTTTACTTTCCAGCCTGCCTCTTTGACCAGCACACTTAAGTTTGGTCATTGTTTAGGAGTCTGAGAAAGAAGGATAAATAGAAACCTCAAGAAAACTAGATCTTTAGGACTAGAAAGATAATACAAGGGATTTGTAGGACAGATCCCCTGGTTGATCCCCTGACACTTAGTATGTTTCCCTGAGCACTGCGGTTTCCCTACATACTTGCCAGGAGTGAGCCTGAGCACAGAGCCAGGAGTAACCTTGGAGCAGTAGTGCTCAAGGTGAGGTGCTCAATGATAGGTTGTATATGTGACCACAAAATTTAAGAAACTGTTAATCTTTGAGGATATCTATGTATATTTTCACTTATATACCCAGAACAGGACCTGGCACAAAGCAAACACTAAAAGTTCATTAAATTGATCACTGTATCACTGTCTTCCCGTAGATCATGGATTTGCTTGAGCGGATACCAGTAACACCTCAATACATCCTGTCACATGCGAGATAGCCCAAGGGCATCCGCCCACTACAGGAAAATAAAGAACCTCAAACCATTCCATCAAGTCATAGGAATGAGGTCTATAATTGTTACTGGTATTTGGCATTTACAATATGACACGGGTAGCTTGCCAGGCTCTGCCATGTGGGTGGAATTCTCTTGTATCTCTTGTATTCTCTTGTGTATTCTCGTGTCTGGCTATAAAAGATAACAATCTGGGGCTGGAACAATAGGCAGTATGTTGCTAATCATTGAAATGATGATACCATCCAAGAACTGAGCACTGAATACAGGCAAAAAGGTACACATGATAACCTCTAAATGTATGTATTACAATCCACAATGTGCAAGAAAGGGAAGCAAAAGGAGAGAGAGGGAGAGGTAAGAGAGAGAGAGAGAAAGAGAGAGAGGAAGGAGATAAAGAACCTGCCATGGAGGCAGGCTGGGGAAGGGGAAGAGAAGTGGGGACATTGGTGGTAGAAATGGGCACAGGTGGAGGGATAGGTGCTGGAACACTGTAGAACCAAAGCTCAAACATGAACATCTTGTATTTGTATATCTCACGGTGGTATAATAAAATATTAAAAAAAAGAGATAGCATGTTTGCCTTTCACATGGCCAAACCGAGTACTATTCCTGGCATCCCATATAATCTCCCAAGCACTTCCAGGAGTAATTCCTGACTGCAGAGACAGGAGTGCCCCATGAGTATCACCAGGTGTGAACCAAAAAGTAAAAAAACGAAACAAAAAACCAATGATCTATTTTTAGAAAAGACACTATAGTATTTGCTGCAACAGACATTGAGTCAACAACTTAACTCTCAAATCGTTCAAGGAAAGAATGTTTCCAACTTTTCAATACTTGTGGTTACATCAAAATTATTTTAAAGAAATCAAAATACATAAACACAGGTACCCCTATCACCCCATAACTGAATAGCTCTGCTATCCAAGGTTTAGGGGGAAAATGGGGGATTAAGATTACCTGACACGTATCTTCCTTCTGTATGACATTCTGACCCAACTTTATGACATGAACAAGGAGTTTCTGTAGCTGATCAACTGAAAGCAAGCCCCTGTTTAATTTATACACAGGATGTTCTGTGGCACTCCTCAGCACCAATATAATCAGAAAGAAACTTTGCCATAATTAAAACTTAATTCATCAGGGAGGGAGCAATAACTCAGCGGGGAGATGTTTGCCTTGCACTTGGCCAACCCAGGTTCAATCCCGGCATCCCATATGGTCCCCTGAGCACTGCCAGGAGTAATTCCTAAGTGCAGAGCCAGGAGAAACCCTGGCTTTCTCCTGAAAGCCATTGCTGGGTGTGACCCAAAAAAGCAAAAAAAACAAAAACAAAAACAAAAAAAAAAAAACCTTAATCATCTATTTGTGGAAATGTTCATGTTGTCTTCTACATCCTTGTTATTGCTGCAGATCTCATTTTCCTGCTCATTCACCATTTTAAAAAAAAGTAAACTTGGGGAGCAGAGAGAGACAACAGGAGTGAAGGCACAAGCCTTGCCAGGAGCCTGGCCTCAGCTTGATCCCTGGAGCCACGTGGTCCCCCGCATACCTCCCTGTGACCAGGGAGCACCGTGGTGACAGCGCATCACTGCACCATTAACATGTCGCCTGAGAAGCCCTGGGAATGCTCCTCCAAAACGCAGCTACAAACGTCAAATTCCCCTGTCCTAAGTGAGTGCTCATTCACTTTATTCCCCAGGCCCCAAAGATCATTCTAAGACTAGGAATAGCTCTCAATAGGTGCAAGTACAAGCTTTGCATTCAGGGGAACTGGGTTCAATCCAACACACCACATGGTCCCCTTGGAGCACAGAGAGCTCCAAGTACCAAAATAACAGGAACAAAAACAAAGTCCATTTTCAACGTACTATATTTAGAAAATGAAATTAAATATGGCGCGTGCATAGCTATTGCCAGGAAGGATAATCAATATACACTTGATAGTTGATAAGTGATGGTTATTTGGCTTTTTGTAAAAATACTATATCAATAATACACAGGTTATTTTTTTTGATATTTTACTATACCACCATGAGATATACAATTACAAATATGTTCATAAGATGTTCATATTTAGGTTTCGGTCGTACAGTGTTCCAGCACCCATCCCTCCACCAGTGCCCATTTCTCACACCTATGTCCCAATTCCCTCCCTCCTCCCCTAGTCTACCTCTATGGCAGGTTCTTTATCTCTTCTCTCTCTTTCTCTTTCTCTTTCTCTATCCCTTCCCTTATACATTGCTTCTCAGCCTTTTGGCTAAGATCAAGTGTATCATTAAATTGATAGATCCCAGATTTCTTCCTTTTGTGGCTGAGAAGAGGAGAATACGTTTCATTCAAAAATAAAAAAGAGTATGGGTGTGAACTGAGAGTTGCTGAAATTAATGTAAATTTAGGTCCAGGAAAAAGGAAGGCAAGGAAACTGTACTCAGCAGGTAGGAATGGCTGGGTACCTCACTATAAGTTCTAGAGAACCTTGTTAAACTGCACCAGAAGGGCTGAGAGTGGTTCTACTAAAACAGAGAATGTGGTTCTACTAAAACAGAGAATAAGAAAATCATTCAACATCACAGTGATGCCTTAAATAGTAGATGAGCCAGGGCTAACTTTTTCATTTCATAAATTTGACTTTAATAATAGTGAAGGCATAGTAACATTGTACACCAAAGGCATAAACCTTAACACTGTTGCAACCATGTTACTTTACTCAGTTTTTAAAAATTTGATTATTTGGTTTGCTCTTCAGTGCTTACCTCAAGCCAGATACAAAACAGGGTGGGCTATCATGGTGGTAGAAATGTTTATGCTTTTGAAAGTCTCAGGGGCAATGAGCAGAAAATTACCATGTAAGTGTGTAAAATAAGTACAGAAATTCATTAATTCCAATAACAAGAAATCCCCAAGGTCACGCAAGTATATAAACAACATAGAGTCCCAATGTAAGTCATTTAGCTCAGACATTCTATTGGATTTTTCCTTAAACTAGCTCCTTTTGTGATCCCTGTTGGATTTTTTTTTTACCAAGTACTGGTCAAAACTAAATGGTAGATCAGGAAGCTATAAGCAAAGTTTTCAAGGAAGAAAATATATTTCTTAAGGTCAGAGAGATAGTACAGCAGGTAGGACTCTTCACAGCACCCTAGATGACCCCTTGAGCCCAGCCAGGAATGATCCCTGAGCAGAGTCAGGAGTAAAACCTGAGCACCACTAGGTGTGGCCCACAAAGAAAGAAGGAAAGGAAGGAAGAAAAAGAAGGAAAAAAGGAGGGGGAAGTAAAGGAGGGAGGAAGGAAGGAAGGAAGGAAGGAAGGAAGGAAGGAAGGAAGGAAGGAAGGAAGGAAGGAAGGAAGGAAGGAAGGAAGGAAGGAAGGAAGGAAGGAAGGAAGGAAGGAAGGAAGGAAGGAAGGAAGGAAGGAAGGAAGGAAGGAAGAAGTAAAGGAGGAAGGAAGGAAGGAAGGAAGAAGGAAGGAAGGAAGGAAGGAAGGAAGGAAGGAAGGATTGATTTCATTTTATTGAAATCAGATTCTAAATTTTAAAAATGATCTTGAGTGGTGCTGGGATAAGTGTTTCCTATTTTACATGAAAAGTCCAAAGTTTGTTTTGAGTTTTAAATATAACTATAGTATCCTAAACAGAAAGTGGGTATATTTAGGAAAGCCGTTTTGTGAAAGGAAGTATACAAAAAGTTGATGCACTGATCTATCTATGAAATGAAAATAAGAAAATGTACAGCATAGTGGCTACAGTTAACAATATTCTGTGATATACTTGGAATTTGCTAAAAGAATTTCTTATGTTTTTCCCACACACACATTGGTAAGTATGTGATGTGGTGGATGAATTAAATAACTTTGTTGTGGTATCACTTAACTACATATTCATCATATTGTACATGTAAATTTATATAATGTTATTGGTCAATTACATCAATGAAGCTGAGGAAAATTAAGAGCAGAATTTAAGAAAAACTAGATAGTCTGATATGTAAATTAAAAATGTTTATCAAAAAATAGAGAAAAGCTAACTTTAATAGCAAGTTGGGAAAACACAAAGGATTAAAAACTTGAACAACTCAACTCTGATGTTCTCAAAAACAACCAGTGGAAAGTACTGTGAGAGAAAATTATAGGAAAAGTTAATTTGCAAGGAAGATACATCCAGAAGAACTGTAATATTATTGTAGGCTATTTCCAGAAGGAGCTTCTGAACAAAAATGAAAAAATAAGATTAATAGCAGAAAATGTTCTAGAGCTGAAGTTAGCTAGATCTTTATTTTAAGTGGTCCTTTGTACCAAGAAAGTAAATTTAAATAGTAATTATAATCCCACATTGGTCATGTCTTGATGAAATTTCAAACACTAAGAACAAAGAAATTTTTTTAAAAACTTGCAGTAAAATAACATTTCACAAAAATATCAAAACTCAGATTTCTCATTGGCAAGAATAGATGCCAAAATTGAGGAGGAAAAAAAAGAACAAAGCATTGAGGGAAATTCCACTTGTACAAATTTTATCGCTACAGAGAGCAAATTATAGACATTTTCAGATTCACTAAGATCTAGATAAAAATGAATCTCTATATAATTACTTGAGGCTGGAATTTATAGAAGTAATAAAATAAAAGATAAAGCAAAGAATTAAGAAGACGGGTTTTAATAGTGAGAGATAAAGTACAAAAGCATAATTATATCAAATATTATAAACTAACAATAATCTGAAACTAATGGTGACATGGAAAAATATGTATTGTATGTTAAATTTCTTGCCCAGATCAAAATAACTTATTATAAAATATTATAAGTACATATTCAAAAGAAAATATTATGGAAACCTCACGATACTCTCACCTATATTTTACTGTCCATTCTGTACCACTTTCACTATCACTATCTTCCCATTCATCATTGATTTGCTCAAGCAGGCTCCAGTAACATCTCCATTTGTCCTGTCTTATGCTAGTAGAGCCCAAGGGCATCTGCTTGCTGCAGGAACATAAAGAGCCTCAAATCATTATATTAGGTCATGGGAATGACCTAATATAATTGTTACTGGTACTTGGCATATCAAATCCGACACAGGTAGCTTGCCAGGCTTGCCGTGCGGGTGGCATACTCTTGTAGTCACCTCTCAATACAGCATTTGTTGACGAACCACGCAGTCGCAAGGGGCCCTGGGAGCGGGGGCTGTGATAGGCTTGTCTGCTGGGTGGAGTTCTGACGAGAGGGAGGTCTAAATGTGGAAAATGGTGGCCCCTCATGGAGTGTGGGGTGTCATCTGGCTTGTTACAAGGCTCTGCTGGGGTGGCAGGCCAGGGCTAGAACCTGCCATCCCTCCCTGGCGCCTCATGAGCAGCTGGGCACAGGGAGGGCCAGTAGCAACTCTGTCCCATGTCTATGAGTCACATCCCCATTTTTTGCCATCCCAATTATCTTTTTCTTTTCCTTTATTACCCTATTTCTTTCCCATCTTGCTCCTTCTAGTTAAATACATCACCTTTAAAGCATATAGCAAAAGAATCACTGGTGAAGAGTCATGCATTTGCCAACCATTTGTTATCAGTCCCTTAGGAGTCATAATACATTGTTAACTTCAGATTCCTTCCTCAGGGACATAATCACTGATCTAGAGAGCTGTAACCTTCAGGTTCTATGACAAGGCAACTTCTCAAAGCAAGTCCCTCGAATTTCCCATTCGTGATAAGTGCAGTATTTGCTGATGTGTCATTGTTTTGATAAATATATTATTTATAACTCTAACTCCTTGTTGCTTTTTTCAAACTGAGGGATGCAAGACCATTGCTTTCACATATTGAGAATAATGTGCCTACAACTGCTTGTTCAACAGCTAAGTGGAGATCCCCAGAATTGCTCTTTTAGGAGTTTAGCCTTTTCCTTCTCTTCGGGGAGAAAGTTCACATATTTCAACCAGCCCTCTGAATCAGCATGGCCAGGGTCTTATTAGCCTCTGCTCAGATTCCTCTCTAATAGACAATGCAGAGTAGTGAAGAAACTACCAGTCAAAAAAAATCAGAAGACAGGAATTGGCAATGACTCAGAGAGCTGAATAATTGTAACTTTATCACTCTGTCTCTCAATGTTCTCATCTGTAAATGAGTATGTTAACCATCCTATATAGGGTAATAGCAAGCATTGAATAACCTGTAGGAAAAAATCCTACCAGTGATTGAGCTGACCTCTCAATGCTCAAGACAGTGAGCAGGGAATACTTTAGAGCTCATCAGTTCCAATCCCTTCCATTTTCTCTCTCCTCTCTTAGCCACCCTTCTCCTTATCTCTTTTACCAACACCTGCCTACCTATCAGATTTGAAAACATCTAATCATATTAAGCAAGACTCGGTGTTCAAATTCATGCTTGTGATAACCAGTGTCTTTTTTGACCACTCATCTTTATTAAAAACAGAAATTCTGACCTTTCTCCACTACCTTCCCAACTGAGATGAGGCATTTACAGAATATAATGTGCACATAATTTAACACGGTTTCTTATATTCCTCATAGTCTGAAAACTTTGTACCACATTGCTGTATAAAAGCTAAAACAATTCCCAGATATTGTGACCCTTTATATCAAAGGTAGTACTCATGTCAAGTAATGTTTTTAAATAACTATGGTATGTTGGGTGACGCCCTACTGAGCTCTTGGCTGCTACATTTAGCTTACATTAGAGCAGCTCCCTACCTTTAGGGAATCTCAGTAGAAGACGATGGGAACTTGGGCAGAATTGAATTCATAATTTTATATGGCATAAATATCCTTATTATGAATTTTGCTTCCTCCAGTTCAATATTCTTCCTATCCCCACGGGTCCTCAATGAGGGACAGTCGTGTAGATATTCCAAGAATACTTGGCCACATTGGATCAACAACAATGTAATCAATTCTCCTACTTCAAAGAGACATGCCAGTGCGCCTCTGGGCAAACTGACATGTCTCTGATTCTAAAGATAATACCAAAAGTGAATTATTCTGACAGATTTTTGGACCTCAGTGGGATCTAGAGTCTGGAATCAGCTGGCTGCTTGTTCATGGTAAGAAATATTAATGCAATTCTCTACAACTTACATTCTGAACTGCTTTCTGGGGTCAGAGATACAGCGCCCGCCCCCAACTCTGCTAGGGAGATTGTATCTCAGGAGTCAGCTCTAGCATTTGTGAAGCTTGAGCCAAAGGGCCCACCTGAAGATCTGCATTTCAAAAGGGTCATTTACCTGGCTTCCTCTCTAGAAAGCTCTGCACAGGATGGGCTGGACTGAAAGTTTTTTAGTGGGCTTCTATCTATAAAATAAGCTAGGAGAAAGGGCTTTTTGGGCATTTTGGCGCCTATTTGCCTTCTGCCTCCTCTCTTTTTCTCTCCCTTCTTTTCCCTCTTGGGCCTTAGCACCTGGTAGCAACCATCTTGGTCTAGGATTCTAAACCTACACATGACTGGGACCCAGCTAGCAACCCTAAAGTCTGGGCTTTTCCTATTACTGGATTGTGTAACAGAACTTGTGAGAGTAAGGCCTTTTAAAACTGCACTGTAGGAGCCGGAGTGATAGCCCAACGGGTAGGGCGTTTGCCATACACGCAGTCGGCCCATGCCGGCCCGGTTTGATCCCAGGCATCCCATATGGTCCCCTGAGCACCGCCAGGAGTAATTCCTGAGTGCAGAGCCAGGAGAAACCCTGAGCATTGCCGGGTGTGACCCAAAAAAAAAAAAAAAAGAAAAAAGAAAGAAAACTTGTGCTGGACTTCGTGAGTTTCATCCATTCCCCACTGGCTTCAGAGATAGAAGGGAATCGTTTCCTGATATCGTTGGGACCCCAGCAGCTCACAACAATGGTACCAATACCATTATGACACCTACCAAGATAATGTCACGCCTTACTATTATTCACTGTCCAATCTCTTCAAATTTGCCTGGTCGTCCTAAAACGTCTTTGTGCAGTTATCTTATTCAAACCAATTCCATGCATATTTTCATGTGATAGCTCATAAAACCTCCTTTACTCTAAAAATTCTTAGCTTCGTTAGGAAAAATGAAGTTATAAAATTTACCTATAAATGGATGGTCATGGAGAGGATCATATTGAATGAAATTAGCCAGAAGGAAAAAAGACAGATATAGAATGACTGCATTTATTTGCATGACTTGATCACTTGATCACTTGACATCCGGTAGATCATCAATTCCCTAGCGGGCACCAGTAACATCTCAGTATGTCCTATCATATGCTGAAATAGCCCAAGGGCATCTGCCCACTCCAGGCACATAAAGAGCCTCAATCCATTCCATCAAGTTATGGTAAAATGAATGACATAAATATATATATATAAATAATTATATATATATTATGATATCAATATCCAAGGTCAGGCGGGAAACTATAAGGAGGTCTTATCAAAGGTAAAAATTAAACAAACGTGTGGGAGTCAGAGGTTAGGTAAGACAAAGAAGGGAACAGAGTGCTAATAATTGTCGAAAGTGCTAATACCAATCTAAAACTGAGCATTAAATACAAGCAAAAAGATACACATGATAACCTCTAAATGTATGTATTGCAATCCACAATGTGTAAGAGAAGGAAGAAAGAAATAGAGATAGAGAAAGAGGGAGATAGAGAAAGAGAGAAAGAGATAATAAACCTGTCATAGAGGCAGGCTAGGGGAGGGAGGGAATCGGGGACATTGGTGGTGGGAAATGCACACTGGTGGAGGGATGGGTGCTGGAAAACTGTAAGAGCGTAACCCAAATATGAACATCTTTGCAATTGTATGTCTCACGGTGGTATAATAAAAATAAAAAAAAATAATGACCAATGACCAATGCCAAAGAATCTAACCTGGAGCTAACTTATCCATTAAAATCCAGTGTGGGGGAAAATAAATAAATAAAATAAAAACTCTTAGCTTCACTCCAATGCATAAAAGCAAGAAAAATAATAATCCAATCTTTTAGAGCTAATAGCTATTTGAGTAATGATAATTAAACAGGTTGCATGCACACTCTGGATTTGTTGTTCTTCTGTATTTTATCTTGACTTGTTCTCCAACCACTCAATAAGCAGTTTGGTCTAAAGATCTCATGAAATACAAATTTAACAGTGATGTGAGCAGTTCTATTTTGTACTGAGCACTCCACTTCATACTTTGTCATGAAAAACAGTCAAATTGATCAATCTTAGAGATGCTGTTTGCTCAATGAGTTTAGGTAGAAACAATCTAACCCTTCTACTAAGAGAAGTAAATTTTCTACATGATGATACTTTCTATTTTGGAAAATTATTCTTCAACTTAAAGGGGAAATTAAACTAGAAGTTATTTTGAAATTAATAAAATGAGAACACCATATATTAACAAATCAGAAAACAAACACAAAGTAGCAGAAAGAATAAATGTATTTAAAAAAATACAACTCTAGAACCAGAGCAATAGTGCAGTGGATAGGAGGAAAGGGCACTTGTCTTGTACAGAGCTGACCTGAGTTCAGTCCCTGGCATACCATATGGTCCCCTGAGCACTCCCAGGAGAAATTCCTGAGTGCAGAGCCAGTAATAATCCCTGAGCATCACCAGGTATGGGCACTCCCATCCCCAAAAAAAGGGAAGAAAAAGAAATTACTGAACAGGAAAAATATGATTTTGATTGCAAAACTGGGATTATGAAAGAAAAGAAATCAGTGGTATAAGCTGAAATTTTAAAACACAGAGTCAACAACGCTGAAACCAAGAGATTCAAACTTCAACAATAAGATACACATTTTAAAATGTGCTTATTAAGGTGGCCAGCAGGGAAACAGGGAAGGAAGGGATAAGGATGGGGACATGGGTAACCCTGATGGAAGGGACTGTGCTGAAGCAAAGTAAGAATAGTTTTGTAAATCGTGGTGCCTTTTTTTTCTTTCTTTTTTTTTCTTTTTTTTTTTTTTTTTGCTATTTTAAGCGTCACACTTGGCCATGCTCGGGGATACTCCTGGCTCTGCACACAGGAATTACTCCTGGTGGTGCTCAGGGATACTAAGGATTTGCATGCAAGGCAAATACCCTACCTGCTGTCCTATAGCTCCAGCCCCATGGTGCTTTAATAAAAAAAAAATTAAAATAAGATTAGGCTTTGATTAACGTCAGACAAAAATCACAAGCAAATAAGGAAATAGGAAAACTATGAGAAAAATATGTTCTATAAAATAAATATGAGTGACCAGGTTGGTTCCAAAAGAAAATTTTAAATGTAAATTAGTCATTATGAGAAATCCATCCATTAACATAAGATGGGGATAGGCATAGTGTGTATATTAATGAATGGAACCAAACAGCAACAAATTGAAGATCAAAAGATTGAGAAAATTAAAGTTAACTCATAATAATTGCTACGAGTCTGGCATTATACTAATAGCTTCAAATAAATTAATTTATTTAACTTCAAGAAATACTACAAAGGTACTTGTTTAAATTTTATACTTTTTTTCTAAGTGTTAGAGTGGATACCTTGAATGCAGTGATACCAGTCACAAGCACTATGGTCATTTCCAGGTGCATCCCTGGTGATCTCCTAGCAACACTTGGGTGACCCTAGAGCTCTCTGGCCAGAGTAATTCCTAACACTTTATGCCCTGAGTTGTAGCACAAGGATCCTTGAATAGAACCTCCAGCTGGGTCAGCTAAAAGTGGCCAGGATATACCACAGCCCACTCCTGAGCACTGCATAGGAGTCTCTCCACCACCCAAAGGGAACAAATATTTTAGGAATATAAAGAAACACCACTATTAAAAATAGATTCAGCACGCGGCATTGACTATGATACTCATGGTACTTATAGTTGCCCTTTAATGGATTAACTAAAGGAATGTTTACACTTAGACAATATAAGGGATATTATACTTTAAATAACAAATTAATATTTTGCTTAAATTGAATGTTCTATACCTAAAGAGTTTATTTAATCCATATTTTTATTTCAGTCATCTCTTATTAATGCAGCACGTAAGCAACAGTATAGATAGGACAGTACTTTCTGTCGTTTAGAGCAGTGTGACTAACTGATATATGAGGTACAGAACCAGTCCAGAGGCTCTGAACTCCCTTTACTTAAGCCTTTCTTCAAACTATTTCCTTGCTCTGCCCTTAGGCAAGCTCCAGCCAACCCTTCTCCCTGGTCCTCTAACTCTCTATCCTGCCAGGTTCTCTGTTCCTCCAACTCACTCCTGCCAGCCAGGCTGAAAGCCCAGTCTCAACTGACAACTCAACTGCTTTTCCAACTCTTATATATCCCATAATTTGGATATTGGCCATCCCTTTAAAAAGTAAAAGTCATCCCTTTAAGGGATCTCTTAAATCTCTTAAAGGGACCCAACACTTTCTAACATAAAGTCAATATTCCTTTTCTTAAAATAAAACATCCGATACTATAATAAACCTATTTATATTCTCTCCTTTAAATTTTCTTAATTTTTTAACTTACAAAATTTTATATTGATAGGTTTTACCTATTTCATGCAAACCCTAGGACATATTAACACAGAAGTTTTTAAAATGTTTATTACTGAGAGGAAAGATATGACAATTACCACAGTAAAATCCATGTACAAAAGAAAAATGTTATCTACTATTGGAGCTGGAGCTGGGGCCCCTTCCCCACCTTGGCCCCTTCCGGAAGGCCTGGTCAGCATGTCCAGAAGTGCTTATGCACTCTCAGCCAGGATCCAGGAATGTAGAGGCATGAAAGAGCTCCCACCAGCTTACTCCATGCTTGGCCAACTATGAGGCGCCCTGGAGGGGGCAGGTTCTGATCCTCACATGCCACCCCCAGAGAACCTCAGAAGTAAGAAAAACCCCACACACCACAACGCAGCCATTTTCAAGGTCTGGACTCTACAGCTCATCAGAGCCCTACCCAAGAGAGAAGCGATTTCAAGCCCAGGTATGCCAACCCAGTGGCTAAACTCACCAGACTCCCATGCCTGGAGCTGGGGCCCCCCTCCCTCACCTCTGTCCCCTCCAGAAGGCCCAGTGGGCCAACGCATAACTGCTGCCGGTACTGTTAGTCATGATCCAGGGCTGTAGACACAAGGAAGAGCTACTGACAGCACTCCCCATGGTGCACAAAGAAAGCCTGATATACGGATGGACTAGATATCCCAACACATTTCATAGTATTAAGTATGAAAATAATTATATACCAGACTCTCAAAGCCTGGTATACTGAACTATCATGCATCCCATCAAATTTCATAGAATTAAGTATGGGATACAATCACAAAGGTGTGGGCACAATGTGTGGTCTGTGGGAATATGTCAATGATTTCCCATACAGTAGGCTCAAATGGCACAACGGAGATTTAATAATCTCCATTGACTTTCATTGAAGAACACATCATTGACCATATTTAGAGAATTAGCTCCAATAAGCAATGTAGAATACTCAGTGTATACATAGCACAAGTTCAAACAGAGGTTGAGAAAAATTTGAAATAAGTGTTGTCCATAGGTGCAGTGGTGGTGGGTCTGGGATTGACTAGTACAAACCCACTGCATTCTAGAAACTTCGAAGCGAAGGCAAAAACAAAGATCAGTCAGACTCGCACATAACAACCCAGAAAAAAAGTCATGACTTTATCAATACCATTCTTTTATATGGGATGTAATGGTCAATATAATTCATGCCGGCTAAAGGAGCAGAAAGGGGATGAAAGGGGGATGGGAAGTGAGGGGTCTTTGGCGGTGGTGGGGGTACACTGGTGATGGGATTGGTTTTGAGTGATTATTCTTTCTAACAACTGTGTTGCGAAAAACTGTCCTTTGTAAATCACAGTGTTTAAATAAAGCTAAAAAAAGAAAAATGTAATGCAATATACTTCAGGTGGCAGAATTGAGAATTTTATGTTAATGAGAAAAAATATATAAAATAATCTGAATTTTTACATAGGTGAAAAGCCTATGGAAATCAATCATCACAAACTGACTTTTACTGATTTATTTTCTGGTAATTCCATTTAAAGACTCCTAAGAGGGTAAGATACACATGATGCCAAATATAACTGTATTATGAACAACTTTGTAAAGTCACGCTACCGTAATAAAAATAAAGTTTAGAAAACACAGTTTTGAGCATTAAATACAGGCAAAAAGATATACATGACAACCCTTTAATGTATGTTCTGTAATCCATAGTCTGGAAGGGAAGGAAAAGGGAAAGAGAGAGAAAGGAAAAGGGAAAGAAACAAAGAACCTGCCATGGAGGCAGGGGTGGGGGAGAGGGGGAGGGAACCGGGGGACGTTGGTGGTGGGAGATGGGCACTGGTGGAGGGGATGGGTGCTGGAACACCGTATGACCAAAACCAAATATGAACTTTTTAATTGTATATCTTTGTAATTGTACATCTCACAGTGGTAAAATAAAATACTTAAAAAAAAAGAAAACACAGTTTATAAATGTCTACTGGAAATCTATAACAAGTCTTACACTTGACTGTGACATTAGAACTTTTATCAGGGGCTTGAGTGATAGTAGAGCTGGTAGGGTTTTTGTCTTGCGCGCCGCTGACCACGGTTCAATCCCAAGGATCCCATATGGTCCCTTGGTCACCGCCAGGAGTAATTCCTGAGTGCAGAGCAAGGAGTAACCCCTGAGCATCTCCGGTTATGACCGAAAAGGCAAAAAAACAGAACTTTATCAAACATCAGAGACTCAACTAAAAGAGACTCAACTCATGATAATCTAAACAAAACATATTTCCGTTAGTAACTTGGAAGCTGCAGGAAATTAAACTAAAAAACCTACATCCTAAGTGTTCCTACATAAGATACAAAAGAGTATTCCATTCACAATTTTGAAATAAGGACATATTCTGGTGCAAATCAAACTAAGGTTTGATTTACCAAAAGCTAATACAAGTATACATTCATTTTTCAGAAATACTCTTGTGTGTAGAGATTTTATTATATTCAATTCCCTGCAGTTGATACAACAATTATGAATCTACAGAACTCCAGAAAGCCCCTTTATTCCCCAAGGGATGAACACACCTGCTTATGATCATTTTCTGTTATATACCGTTACCTTTAACCCTTGCTCAGAGTTTGCTCTTAGTACCAGTAAGATGTTTCCTGAGAAACTGCTGTACCTCTGCCCAGGCATGTTCCTGAGCTGCTGCATGGGCCACAGTCTTCCCGCCCCAGAGCACAGGGAAGGGAATACCAGGAGCTCCAAGCGTAGCACAAGAGGTGAGTAGGGGGCTCTATGAGGTGGCCAGCCCCAGGGTATGCCAGTATCCTTCCGTTGCTTTTTCCATGACTCTGCAACCCCCAACAAGCACTGCTCTGCACATTCTTTACTATTGACGCATTCGTCATCCTCTCCTACCACAAAGAGGATCTGCCCATGGGCGCCTTTTCAACAGGAATAATGCTCTTCTGATTGTGTTCATCCAGACCTTCCCACTTGCAGTGACGGAAGATCACAGATCCAAGGCTATCGAACTGCAAACGCTCAGGACTGGGAATGGCCCCTGGGATAACGAGATCCTTGTATCTGTGTGGTGATGGTTCATTGGCGGTTGGGCCCATTGATGCAGACTGTAGCCACCACTTGTTTCAGGAAACAGGCCATGGACAGGGGCAATCTCTGCACCTTTACTCACACCTACAACTCCGACTCCAGGTCCTTGAATCTGAATCACAACATAAAGAGAAACCATTACAGGGGCCTGGGAAACCTAAAAGGGCTAGTGTGTAAATTGTGCATGCCAGAGATCAGTTAGTCTGGTATTGACTCAATTTGTGAGTAGATAAAGAGGGGAAAAGCTTTACAGACATGCTCTTAGAAACAGTCCTACGAGCTAGTATTGCACTATGATGGGGGCCAGAGATAGAAGAGCAGACAAGAAGCTTGCTTTGTACATACGCTGGCCAGGTTTGACCCCCCCAAAATCACATATGGTTTCCTGAGCCACATAAGGAAGTGATTCCTGGGCACAGACCCAGCAGTCAGCTCTGGACACTAACAGGTATAGCCCAAAACCTAACATGAGTATGACAAATAGGATATGTGAGTTTGGATTCCTGGTACTCAAAAGTACCACTGTCTGTGATTAACAACATTATCTACAAATGCTTTCTATGCCTTACTGTTTTGTAGATGATAGATAATATCTTTGCAGGAGTTTTATGTTCACTATGTGAAAAAACAGAAATAAAACTTCATCAAAGATAGAATTCTATAAATGCAAAAAATAAGGGCCTCCTCGTCCCAGAGCATGGAGCTTTCTTAATGGAAAAAGCAGTAATTAATGTTTTTTATCTC
>JAJIBD010011327.1:0-28487 GCA_021461705.1 Cryptotis parvus
TTCCTTCCTTCCTTCCTTCCTTCCTTCCTTCCCCTTCCTTCCTTCCTTCCTTCCTTCCTTCCTTCCTTTCTTTCTTCTCCTCTCCTCTTCCTCCTCTTTTTCTTCTTCCTTCTTCCTCTTCCTCTTCCACCTGGTTTCCTCATTAGAAAAATGTACTAATGTAGCCAGTGAGAGGTGCTGACATCTGGGCTTCTTGCTTCCTCTGTAGTTCTGGGGCTGTATCTGTCCATGGTGGGTGCTGCCCAGGCATGGGTCCAGGTGCTTGGTCAAGGGGCATGGTCATGCTGGTCATGGTCAAGAGACTTCAAACTTTCTTTCTTCTTCTTTCTTCTTCTTCTTCTTCTTCTTCTTTCTTCTTCTTCTTCTTCTTCTTCTTCTTCTTCTTCTTCTTCTTCTTCTTCTTCTTCTTCTTCTTCTTCTTCTTCTTCTTTCTTCTTCTTCTTCTTCTTCTTCTTCTTCTTCTTCTTCTTCTTTCTTCTTCTTCTTCTTCTTCTTCTTCTTCTTCTTCCTCCTCCTCCTTTTGGGTCACACCTGCTAATGCTCAGGGGTTACTCTTGGCTTTGCACTCAAGAATTAATCTTGGAGGTGCTCGGGGGACCATATAGGATGTCAGGATCGAACCCCAGTTGGCTCTGTGCAAGGCAGAAACCTTACCTGCTGTTCCAGCCCCTATGTCCCCTGAGCTCCTGTGTACCTGGGTAATCATGTCCCCTGGCTCTTTTGTCCCTGAGTTCTGTGTCACCATGTCCCTCGTGGTCTCGTGTTTCCATGTTCCTTGTAGTCCTCTGACCTTGAGTCTCCCTCACCTTTGGGTTCCTATTACCTGAACACCAGGTAAAATAGGGCTCCCCCTGGCCCCTTAGAACATGGAGGAGTGTGTACATGTGTGTGTATGTATGTATGCATGTATGTATGTATGTGTGTGTGCAACAGAGCTGTGTGGGGGTCACACCATGTTGCAGTTTCTTGGCCCTGTGTGGTCTGACCCCTGTCCCTAGTAGCCTTCTCCCTGCTCAGCTTCTCTTTCTGGAACTTGCTCCTTCCACCCTCACCTCGAGACTCCTCCTCCTGGGCTCCAGGGCCATCGGGGCATCCCCTTTACAGCCTATCACCATATGGGGAACCTTAGGACTGGCAGGTGATCACAGCTGTGTCCTTGAGTTGTCTAGGCCCTGGGACAGAGGAGAGTGACTGGGTGGGAATTCGCCAGCTCCTGCAGGCACACAGGTGCCCCACTATCATGTCCAGAGTGGGGGCATCCCTCTGACACCGTGGCTGGAATGGAGTCCTGTCCTTCCGCCTGGTGTCTCTGTGATTCTCCTCTCCCCACTGTCACCAGCCCCAGGGTCGCCTCACAGTGCTCCGATGAGAGCTTTCGAGGGGGAGCAGGATCCCAACTGTGCTCAGGGCCCAGTGTTCTGTCCCTGACACTTTGTGGACTCCCTCACCCTTGGGGGATACTCCGCCCCAGTAAAAGAACTCCCCCCCAACTGGGCTGGAGCGATAGTACAGAGGGCAGGGAGTTGCCTTGTATGGAGTCAGCCTGGGTTCGATCCCAGCATACCACATGGTTCCCTGAGTAATTCCTGAGTGCAGAGCCAGGAGTAACCCTGACCATCCCTGGGGTGACCTTCCCCCCTGTCCTCCAATAAAACCCAAACAACAAAAAGCTTCAAACTTTCTCTCTTTCTAAACATAAACAATGAAACCCAGTCCTGAGCTTGTGGATTAGGTGACGGAGACTCCAGATGGTCCTGACTAAACACCTCTCCTTGAGCTGGGGGCAGAGGCCCCTGTTTGAACCTACCATGCTCCTCACTCAAAGGGCCAGGCTGGTCCCCATGTATGAAGGGGCACCTGAAACAATGGCGGTAGGGGAGTGGGTGAAGGGCGCTCAGGTCAGAAAGGAGATTGTACAGGAGGAAGGTCCCAGGCTAAGAGAGGATCTACAGTTAATTTTGCTTCCCACCTCGTTTCATTGTCTCTGTCATCAGACAGACACACATGTACTCACACATGCAGACACCTCAGGCTCTACGTTGGCTCCTGGGTGGACTTGCCTCAGCAGTGCAGGGCTGGGTGGGCTCCATCTGTGTGACCCACCCTGGCCCCCAGTCAGCCGCAGAACAGGACCGACTTTCGCGGAGCAGGGCAGAGAGCCAGGAGCAGTAGTGTGGCCCTCAAACACAAAAAAGTAATGTGGGATACTTGACTTCAAGTGTTTTCTTATTCCTTTTCACTGGCTCCTTCCTCCTCCTTTCCCGGAGAGTGGGGGGTGAAGGTCCCCATAAGGAGCACTCATCATGGGTCAGGCTCCTTCAGAGGCCTACAGCCCAGGCTCAGGCCCTTCCTGAGACCCCTCTTCCCTGCCAGCTCTGGAACTAGTCTGAGGTTGTGAAACCAGTGCGGAAGCCCAACCCGCTATGGTTACGTGGAGTGTGGGGTGACTGCTCTGGGTGCTCGACCCTTCTGAGGATGGGCAGGAGGGAGCCCAGGTGCTGGCCTCTACCTTTCCCGGGCCAGCCAGTTCCCAGAGGACAAGCCAGAGAACTTTCTTCCCAGAGAGCTCTGAGGACCTTGACTGAGAGTCGGATGTCCCCTCTGCTTCTTAGGGCCTCTTCTAGTGCTCACAGGAACTTCCAGGTGATCTGGGGCCAGCCCCCCTGCCTCTGTGCCGGGGTGAGGCTGGCACTCACGGAAGGTCCTGGCACTGGGGATCTTGGCTCCTCCTCTGAGAACAGGAGTGGGGCTGCTTGTGAGGGATGAGTGGGGGTCTCTGACCTTGCAGAGGTTTAAGGGAAAGTGGTGAGGGGCTCCTGGAGGGACAGTCCTTATCCTTTGTGCAATCTTAGCTCCTCCTGAGCCTCTGTCCAGGCTGTAACGGGGCCAATTTATGAAAATCCCAGAACCCGAGGGTCGTTATGAGGACTCAAGGGTCACTATATTTAGTCCAGTTTTGGTACAGCCATGAGCAGCTGTGACCGTGGATAAACTGCTGCATTTCTTTGTGCCTCAAGTTCCTCATCCGGAGAATGGGGAGAGCTGCTTCTCTCCAGTAGGGGCGGGTGAGCAGTGAGTGAGTCCCTGCGGATGAAGCCTGGAGAGCAGGGCTGGGGCTGGGGAGGTGGCTCAGGGCGGCCTCCCCCAGCCCAAGCTCCTCCCCACCCCTCCCCCGCTGTCTTTCTTTTGTTGGTGCCAGGGATGGGGACTCCACACATGTCCTGCTGAGACAAGTTTCCAACCCTGGCTCTAATTTTTCCTTTTTTTTTTTTTTAATGGTAGCAAAGTAGTGCATCTAGCATACCTTTCACTGCATGCCATTTGCTGTGTTAAGTGTCCAGCTGAGTTGAATTGGCACAGTCTTATTTTGTTTTTTAATAGAATCATGGTGAGATACACAGTTACAAAGTTGCTCATGTTTGAGTTTCAGTCATAAAATGTTCCAACATGGTCCCTTCACCAGTGCACACTTCCCACAGCCAATGTCCCCACTTTCCTTCCTGCCCTGCCTGCCTCTATGGCTGACCTCTCTCTCTCTCTCTCTCTCTCTCTCTCTCTCTCTCTTCCCCCTTTGGGCATTATAGTTTTCAGTGCATCTACTGGAAGGGAATTAATACAGCCTTAATGTTCACTGACTGCCACATCCGCTCCAGAGCTCTTTCCTTCCTGCTAAACCAGTTCCCCACGTTGAACCCTCCACACATCCCCTACTCTGTAAGCAACCTCACTTTTTTGTTTGTTTGTTTGTTTGGGCCCACTTGGCAGTGCTCAAGGCCTACTCCTGGCTCTATGCTCAGAGGTCATTTCGGATATTTCTTGGGGGACCATACAGGGGCCAGGGCCCGGACTATGTGCAAGGCAGGCACCTTACCTGCTATTCTATCACTCCAGCCCCTTTTACTTTCTGTCTGTAAAACGTTGGCGCCTATGAGTCCCTCCTCCAAGCAGAGCATATGTTTGTCTCTGGGGACCTGGTTTGCTGCCTCGAGCATCTCCCCAGCCCGCTGTCTGCCTGCACAGAATTCCCTTTCTTTGGGCTGAGTGGTAATGCCCTGTGGGGAGCTGACAGTTCCTGCCCATGTGAGGCTGGCCCTTGACTGCTGGCATGTCCACACTGTCGTGAAGTCTGTGGCTAAGAACATGAGGCACACAAAAGACCTTCAGAACTGCGTGCGACTCTGGCGAGGACAGTTCCAGGAAAGGAACAACTTGGGGTTTTCAGTGATTTCAGGGAGACCTCGGGCTGCTGGGCACATCTTACCAAACCCCTGTACCTTCCTGCCCTCCTGGGGACCTGGGAAGGAGATGAAGCCTGGGTCCACCTGGATGGTCCTTCCACCTGCCTACAGGTGGAGGCTCAGTCCTTCAGGTGTCCTCGAATGCTGCCTTCAGACAAACTCCCAGGAAGGTCTGACGAGGAACAGTGGAGGGAACAGGGTGCCGCTAGGGGTGGCTTTTCCCTACACTTGCTGTGTGCATCCATCTGGGTCACCCCTGCGGTGCTGGACTGGTGCTGGACACGTGCTGGACACTTTTGGCATGTCCTAGGGTTCCCGGATGGAACTGACAATGCTGTGTGCCTGCACTCCAAAGCTCTCCTCGGCCCTACTTTTGTGTTCTGTGGATGGATCCTCTCTTAGCTGGAGAGAGGGGCCCTGCATGAGAGGGGAGTGTGTGTGTGCGTGTGTGTGTGTGTGTGTGTGTGTGTGGGTATGTGTGCGCACACGCATGCATATGTGTGTGTCTGTGTGTGCCGGGTATGCGCTTGTATGTGTGTGTCTGTGTGTCTGCTTCTGCCTGTGTCTGCGTGTGTCTGTGTGTGTGTGTGTCTGTGTGTTTATGTGTGTGTCTGTGTGTGTATATGTATGTGTCTGTATCTGTGTGTGTCTCTGTGTGTATAAAGATCAGTTTTCTGACCATGGCCTTCCCCTTCCCTAGGTCAGCTGAGGGGCTTCCCAAAAGCCACCATGTTCACTTAATGGAGAATTCTCACACAGTCTCCTGGTGCCCAGAGAATTCTGAGGCCCTTTGGAGTGTGTGCTGGCAACAGTGGAGACAGACCAAATACATTTCCTTTATTATAAATCAGTCTCTGAGTTCTGAGGAGTGGAAACCCATGTCCAAGGTCACCCACACATCTGGGCCCTGCCTGAGTACGGGAGGGAGGAAGCGGGGTCCCCCAGGGCTGTAGCTGGAGCTGGGTTCTTCCTGAAATTTGCTCGCAGGTACTAGACCAGGTCATGGCTGAGTGACAGTGAGGGAGGCCCAGAGTGGCTCATTAGCCTCTGGGGCACCGCGTGTAGGTGGCAGTGCGGCAACTTCCGCCCAGAGCTGTCACAGGCCTGTCAGCCAGCATCCCAGAGCCCATCCTTCCATTTCTCATCTCGTCCAGAGCTCAGAGTCCAAGTTGCTTTTCAGGCCGCTTTTATGTCTGGCCCACACACTCTCTCCTGTCCACCCACTTTTAATTATTTTTTGGTCTGTCTCTGTCTGTGGGGTGGGGGACCCCGATGAGGGGAGTACAAGCTCCTCCAGGCCCCATTGCCTCTCCTCCAGCTGCCAAGCTCCATGCCGGCCGCAAGGGGCACAAAAGGCCCAGCGCTATTTATTTCCTGCTAAAAGAGACAGCCCGAGGGGCCCGCGCTGGGAGATGGAAGCAGATTTATGGGGCGATGATTAACAGCGAGCCACAGGTTAGAGAAACATTGGACAGGGAGAGGGAGGAGGAAAAGGCGGAGGGGAGAAAGCACAGTAGCTGCTGGAGCCGAGCCAGGGCTCCCAGGATACCCACTGTGGGTGGGACTCAGGGGATGAGGACTGTGTTCCCATGAGAAAATATCTCTACCCGGGTAGTTAGCTCCTCTGGCCTCTACTGCTGTGTGGTTCAAGGCACGTGCATCCCCTCTCTGGTCCAAGGTTGAATGCAAAGAAAGGCCTAGGGGAAGAGCAAGGTCCTAGGCACCAGCTGGGTTGGGACTTGGGATATTGTGCTCTTGTGTCCCTTGGTCCCTTAGCTCCCTGTGGGAAGTGGGGTATTGACACTGCAGAGAAGAGGATGGTGAGAGCAAAACCGTGTGGGCCTTCTGACTCTTGGCTTCCCTTAGGGAAAGCCCATTTAGTTACAGCCTTTTTTGAAAAACAATATGGACACTCCCCAAAAATTGGAAACAGAGTTTCCATATGACCCAGTGATTCCACCTCTGGGAATACACCCCAAGAGTCCAATAACACAATGCAGAAAAGCCCTCTGTACTCCTGTGCCTAGAAGCACTAGGCAGAGCCAGAATCTAGGAGCAATATAGGTACTTGGGAATAGACGAAGTGAATAAAGAAGTTATGGTTCATCTACGCAATGGAATACTGCACAGCCATTAGTAGATGAAGTCATGCCAATCTGCTAATTTACATGGATGGATCTGGAGAGTATCATATTGAATGAAATGAGTCAGAGGAAGAGGGACAGACAGAATAATCTCACTAGAATAATTTCACTCATATTAGGAATATAAAGAAACATAGCAGGGGAATAACTAATCCTCAGAGACAATAGAAGCAAATAACAGGAGAACTGATCCTTAGAAGGAAGCTTGCCGCTGCAGAGGAGGGAGAGAGGCAGGGCAGGGACCACTACGACAATGACAGAGGTCACTCTGGTGGAGGACTGGATGCTGAAAGGAGAGAAAGTGACTTGCATGATACCCTCTAAGTAACAGTATTGCAAATCACAGAGCCTAAAATGAAAAAGAAAAAGAAAAAATGTGCCTCATAGAGGCAGGGAGGGAAACTGGGGACATTGGTGGAGGAAAATGGACATTGATGAAGGGGTTGGTATTGGAACATTTTACACTTGAAACCCAATCATAAATAACTTTGTAACTCTGCAATTCACAGGAATTCAGTTAAAAAAGAACAAAGTCCATTTCTCCCAGCCTTCCACTTATACCTGTGACTGTTCTGTTCTTACCGTTCAGAGGAGGTGCAGTACCCCCGCACGTTTGGGGGTGCCTCCGAGTGTAGCCTGACAGCGGGCTGGCCTCAGCTGAATCCTCCCCCTCCCCATCTCCTGGGAGCCGGACCCTGTCCTGGTGGGACAGCACTTCCAGAGGTGTTTATTCTTCAATGTCTTGCAGAAGTGATTTCCTGTTCAGAGTTCTCTGCTTCCTGAAATGTATCCTATGGCTAGCAGATCACTCCTTATATTCAGCTTCCCTTAAAATCATGATGCCATCCTATCTTCTGTCTCAACCCTGACTGACCCAGAGTTTGTCCTGGAACTGGCTCTGGGATTTATATTAGTATTATTTTTCCATACAACGCCTCAAACATGGGAAAACCATTCACAGGTGATACAAGGCAGGGCATGGCTGACAATGTGCACCAGAGCTGCTGTCCCCTGGGAAATGAGAAGCACCTAGCCCTTCCCGGGACTACCAGGTGCAGCCTATGAAGCGAGGTGAGATCCCAGAGACAAGTTTGCCCCATTGCCAGACCTGGGGTGCAGCGTCAAAGTTGGATCTTGTCTCGGCTGATAAGTGTTGTCCTGTTTAAGTTCATCTGCCATGGTTCAAGTCCATTATTCCACTATTTCCCCTAGTTCCTTTTTCTTTATCTTTATAGATTTTGTTTCTGGTGTCAGCGATCAAACCCAGCGTCTCACACCTGCAAGGAAAGTGCTCCGCCACTGAGCTACACTCGTCTGAGAGGCCCACTCTCCCGGTGCTCGGGGCTGATCCCAGTGGTGATTGGTGGGTCACGCAGCACTAGGCTTCTGCGTGCTGGGCCTGCACTCCAGCCCTCGAGCCATCTCCCTCTCCTCGTCTCCCTCGTCTCCCCTCGTTTCTGCAAGGCATACGCAGTCACCTCAGAGTCCCCACCTTGATTCTCTGGCTGAGGAAGACTTCACAAACTACCAAAGAGAAAGAGAGAGACACACATACAGAGAGAGAGAGAGAGAGACAGAGAGAGATAGAGACAGAGAGAGACAGAGAGAATGAGAGGAAAGTGGTCACTCTGGTTGAGGACTGGGTGCTGAAAGGAGAGAAAGATCATTTCTCTGAGGGAGGGAGAGAGAGAGAGGGAGAGAGAGAAAGAGAGAGAGAAGACAAGTTCCTCCAATAGAGACAGGCTGGGGTGGGGGACCATGTCAGGAGGGAAATTGGGGACATTAGTGGTGGGAAATAAACACTGGTGAAGGCGGGTGTTAGAACATTATATGACTAAAACATATTCATGAATAACTTTATAACTGTGTATCTCACTGATTCAACTGAAATAAAGAAAGGAAAGAAAAGAAGAAAGAAACCCAAGGGTCAGTGCTTCCCTGCAAGGCTTCAGTCCGACTGAAGACAGGAGCATCACGGAGTCTCAGGACCCGACCACCAGGCCCACACAACTGCACTCTGTCTGGGAGGCGGTGAGAAGCCCCAGCTGAAACAAAGCCTTGATGAAGGAAGGGTGCTTCCCGGTAGGGGCTGCCACAGATCTGATCACCTGTTCAGCTGGTGCTAAACTCCTGGGTCCCAGGAGCTCTGTGGAGTCAGGTGTTTACTCCAATTCCACTGCTCTTCAGGTGATTCTTTACACTGGAGCAAATCAGCAAGGCCCCTGGCAGGTGGGGCAGTGAAATTCGCCCAGGCTGTGGCCAGGCTGTGTCCTATCACATTTATGTAAGAACCCCAGGAGCAGTTTTCTTTGACTGCAGAGCCAGCCATATGCCCACACCATGCCAGTCTCTGACGTTGGCACAGAATGTAGCCTTGTCTGTCTCGACCCCCACAGCCCACCTGGATCCTCTTCCACCCAACACAAGCTGGTCCTGGAGGTTGCCAGCTTGAAGTGGGAGCCTTGAAAGCCTTGGCAGTTACTCCAGGCACAGTGCCCTGTGTCTTTGGCTGGCCGGCATCACACAGCCGACCTGCTGAGGCTGACCTGGCAGGGACGGACGCTCTGTGGTCAGTGCCTGGGGCAGGTTCACAGATACAGCAGCAGCAGCCAGAGTGGGAACTCTGCCCAGAACCCAAATTCTGTTCCCTGTGGTATTCTGCAGTGAGGCCAGAACAGAAGGCGGCATCAGGGAGCTTTTTGGGAAGGGAGCACTGCACTCCAGATGGGGAAGGAGCCTTTGACTCCTAGCATTGTCTCCCATTGGCCATTTGTCCTTATGAAATCCCCATGGCTTTCTGTGCCTGCATTGTTTCAGGAGGCTTTGAGGATGGTCCTTGACCAGCAACCCTACGTGCAGACTGTCTTCCATGTCTCTTGTCATGACTCAGGAGGCGCTGTTTATGACCCCACTCTCAAATGGGACAACCGTTATACAGATTCAATGCGGTCCCTATAAAGATACCCATGATATTCTTCAAAAGAAATTGAACAAACACTCCTGAAATTTGTATGGAATAATAAAACTCCACGAATAGCTAAAGCAATCCTTGGGAAAAACAAGATGGGAGGTATCACTTTCCCCAACCTCAAGCTCTACTACAGAGCAGTTGTAATTAAGACAGTGTGGTATTGGTATAGAGACAGACCTGTAGACCTATGGAATAGAACTGAGTATCCTGAAACACATTCTCAAATGGGGACACCGGGCAAGAGGGTGATTAATACCCCCAGGTCTTGAACTTGAGAGTGGGAGGACTGGCCCTGAGCACAGACTGGGGGCATCTAGAATCTCTGATCTTCTATGGTGGGTTCTAGACTATGCTCTGGGGCCGCTATGCCCCAGGGTACCTACACATGATTTCCTGGAAAGCGCCAGGCCAAGTGCGGCCAACACTTAGAGATGCACATCCTAGCCCTTTCCATGGCTCTAGAATCTTTAGGCTGCAGTGGGGTGTCTGCATTTTAGCAGACAGAACTTCTGGGTGGTGTGTGATGGTCCTAAAGACAGGCGCTGAGAGTGCTGGCACTGATGTCTCCATCTGAGGCATTCGCAGTGGGAAAGCTGGCAAAGGGGGCATCTCAGCTCTAGAGTCAGCCCTGCGGCAGGTGAGCTGCAGGAGCTCACGTGGCTCGCCCATGGGGCCTTGTCTCAGTTTCCTCATCTCAGTGTGGATGCAGGGAAGCACAAAATCGACAGTATGCCTTTGCGTAGGTCACCGGCTTTACCATGCCTCTGAAAGTAATGCTTGTTTCCCGTGGAAAATACCAGAGCTATAAAGAAGGGTAGGGGCTGTGAGCACAGCTCTGTCTTC
Organism: Cryptotis parvus; assembly: GCA_021461705.1. Taxonomy (NCBI): domain Eukaryota; kingdom Metazoa; phylum Chordata; class Mammalia; order Eulipotyphla; family Soricidae; genus Cryptotis; species Cryptotis parvus. The sequence goes on from JAJIBD010011327.1 coordinate 10,197, forward strand.
GGAGATAGGCACTGCATGCATCACTGCAAATGCCAAATTCGCCTTCGTGTCAATTACAATAAAGTAAATGAAATTTCTGTCGGTTACAGCAGTGCGTGAAAATGGCTCTCCATATTTTCACCACATTTGGGAGCTTCATTTGGATGGCTTGACTTTAATGAAGCCTTTCTCTCCATTTTCCATGTGAGGAAACTGAGGCCAGAGAGATTCAAGAGCATTGCCAAGGTCACACAGGCAGGGAGAGACAGAGTTGAGGTATGAGTATAGGCTGAAGAGGTACCTTCTATTTAATTAGCAATTTATTTGTTGTGGTGCTCAGGGCTTGCTCCTCACTCTATGCTCGAGGATCATTCCGGTGGGCGCTGGGATCGTGTGCAATGTCAGAGGTCAAGCCCTGCTCTGCTGTGTGCAAGACAAGAGCCCTTCTCTGAACGTTCTCTCTGGTCCCCTATGGTGAATCCCTCTAAGCCATGTACCCACTGTATACCCCATTGATTCCCATCAACATCATCTTTTATTTTGACTTACTTTGAGGTAAACAGTGGATAACACACACAGAATCCTCCCATGCCTAACTTTTAGTTTATTTTTAAGTCAGCAAGGAAAGAGGGGACAGTAATGGTCTAAGAGCCCTGTGAAGACGGTGTGACTATTACCATACTATAGGAGGTGGACACGGAGGTTCACGGCGGTTCTCTAACCAATAATGCTGGAATAAGCAAACCTCTAAAAGCAAAAGACAATTACCATCAAATTGTCACATTTGGTACAAGATTAACTCAAGGGGCATCATTGCAAATGGTCAGTGAAACTGTTGAAAGGAAACAGGAGGAAATTCTCTTGATTTGGGTTTGGGTTTTGAATGTTCTTCCGTAAAATCCTGAGGCATGCTCCATGAAGTAAAATAGTTGATAAAAAAGTTCTGATCAGAGTGAAAAAAATTTGTTATGAAAAAAAGCATACTATTAAGTTAAAGAAAAGTCATACACTGGAAAGAAATATCTAAATAACATGTTCACCATGAAACTCATATCCAGAATATATAACGATTCTCACAACTCAACTGTAAAGAACTTGGTCAAAAGACTTGAATAGACAACAAAGAGGGTATTTGGGTGAAATATATAGGACTTGTAAAGAGGTTCTTTTGTGTGAGTGTGTGTGTGTCACACCCGGCAATGCTCAGGGGCTACTCCTGGCTCTGCACTCAGGAATCACTCCTGGCAGTGCTCGGGGGGACCATATGGGATGCCGGGATTGAACCCGGGCCGGCACAGGCCGGCCATGTGCAAAGCAAACGCCTTATCCGCTGGACTATCGCTCTGGCCCAGGCCTTGTAAAGAGGTTCTTAATTAGGGAAATAGATATTAAGGGTACAATGTGATACCACTATATACTAATTAATTGGTTAAAATAAAAGTACTGACAATGACAAGTACCTGACAAGGATGTAGAACAACTCATACAACCCATACACTTGTTGGTGGGAATGCAAAAATGGTATAGAAACTCTGGAAAATAATATCAAACGTGCAGTTCTCACAGGATCAAATAATTCCACTCTTATACACGAATGCTTATAGTAGCTCTATTCACAATCATAAAAAGTTTACAACAACTCAAATGTTTTTCTATTCAAATGTTTGTTCAACCAGACAAACAGATATTAACATAGCCAAATAATGGAATATTCTTCAGCACTAAAAAGAAATGTACTATTTATACATACAACTTCTTGGACAAATCTCAAAGGCGTGATGGTGTGTGAAAAAGCCAGTTTCAAAACAATGAATTACTGTTTGCCTGCTTTTTATATGACATTTTAAAAAAAGACATAAGTGTAACAATGGAGAATAGATCAGTGTTTTGGCTGGAAAGCAGCTGGAACTAAGACGGGTTAGTGAGAGGGCTTGACTGGGGTTGCGGGGACTGTGCTATATCCCTCTGGGGGTGAGGAACGGGACAATTTTATCCATGGGCTTTAATTCACATAAGAGCACGTAAAAGTTTTATTTTGTAGCTCTAAAGTACTGTGAGAAATAAAATCAACATTTGGTGAGCTCTCAGCTAGTAGGGGCCAGAGCTAGGCCTTGAGCATGTAACCCAAGCCCAGGCTTGTAATCATGGCTCTGTGGTTCCTCCAGGCCAGAGCCTGATTGTTCCTGCTTCTGGGACTTTCCTTGGAGAAGCAGCCGCAAGGAACAGAACTCTGGAGGACCAGAGTGGAGGCCTGGAAATCACCATCAGAGGGATGAAGGTGGAGCCTTGGCAACTCCCTCTTATTTTCCGAATGACTCTGAAAACTGCTATTTTAACACAGAGCCTGGGTCATTTCAACACACGTCAGTAGCTGTGTGTGCTTGCCAGGAATGTCTCTGAACCCCCGGTGTGCAGCTTCTCTGGGCTGGCAGCCTGGCCCCACATAGCCCCAGCTTCCTTCTGGGAGCTGGAACTGCCTTTAAAACTCTATCGCGGTTGGAAAGATAAGCTGACCCAAGCTTTGGAGGACAATTTGACTCTAGGCATTAACTTAAAAATGCACTCATCCGTTGGCTGAGAAATTCAATTCTTTATTTGGTGGGTTCATCACACGAAAGCAATTAAGACGGGCCCAGTTGTGGTGGCATGGATTTCATCATGTTGTGCGTTAGGTACAAACTCTTCCAGTTAGGGCTGAGAGCTGCCTGAGGAGGGCACCCACGGCTCTGGGGAGCACACACGGAAGGTCTTCAGTTAAAATCGCTGGAGAAGAAACCAAGGAAGGAGATGGTTAGTGTACATCTCTCCACTGTGAATCGGAAGGGACAGGTTTCAAAGCAATATGTATGACAGGGCCCCATTTTTTGTCTGAAAAAGAAAAGGAGATAATAGGTGTTTATGCTCAGGAAAAAGTCAAGCAAGGAGTGTCCCCCATGCAGCTACGGTTACTTGTGACGATTGCACACATCCAGCTGTGAGGCTGTTGGAATTTGGTGGCGTCAGGGAATCTCACAGAGCTGCACTGCCAGGATCTCGCTTGGTGTGGGTGTGGGTGGCACGGGGGATGACGTCTGGGCCTCACACTTGCATCTGGGCACCTGAGCTGGCTGATTTGCTTTTCTCTTCCACTCTGTGGCGACTAAATTGTTTCCACCCTATTAGTCTGTTTTCTTGCCGGTTGTTCTCAGCATGCTGATGCCTTTCATCCTCCCAACTATGCGGCAGGGAGGTGCCATCTCAGGCATTAGGGACCCAGGCCTAAGACTGCTCGGCAGTGACAGACTGGCCCAGGCCTCAGTCTCCGAGCTGCCCCCATATCCAAGGCAGGAACCTGCGTGCTAGAGCCCCCATCAGGCAGGGAGGGGAACTGGGGGGACAATCTGGTTTTCTGCAGAGCTGGTGAGTGGAAATCTGGCCTAAGATCAGGCAGGGTTCCCCCTGAAGCAGACAGGGAGCAGCGAGCCCCAAGACCCTGAGGCTGGACTTGCTCGGGCCCCAGTTGGGAAGGTTGCTGCTCCCCAGGCTCCCTTAGGGGCCGACAGTTCTCTGATCTCTCCTCTTCCTCAGAACTTCCTTCACCTGTGGCCCTACCTGGTCTCTCCTCCCCACCCCCCCCCCCCCACCCCCCGTCTGTACCTGGGGTGGCAGCCCCTTCCCCAAGAGGCCCTGCTCTGCCTCAGACTGTGGTCAAGGTGTCTCTGTGAGATTGGCTTGGAGATTCCCTGGCATCTTTGGGAACCACCCTCTATGCTGGACCCCAGAGCTCAATTGGGAAGACTGAAGGTTGAGGTTTATTAGTAGCAGAACAAGACACCTGAAGGTGTCCCCTGGTGGGGCTGGGGCCACCTGAATTGGTTGGAAGCAGCCAAAAGTCAGATTCCCTTGTGATCATTCACTCTCCCCCAGGGCTGGGAAGCTCAGTGGTTGAGGACTTGCCTTGTGTGTAAGGGCTTGGGCCCATGCATATGTGCATGCACACATAAAAACACACACATGCACAAACACATGCATGCCACACACATACATGACCATACACCCTGCCCTGCTACTGATATTCCTGGAAGGTTAATCAATCTAGGGCCATCTACGCTCACCCTCCTCTGGCCCTGGGCACTGGCTCTCACAGGTTCTCCCAGGAAACTTCAGAGGTGAGAACAATGATCTTCATTTAAAGATGAGAAACTGGCTCCTGGGAGGGAGGAGAGTCCACTGCGATGGCTGGACAAGGGGCACGGACCCAGGTATGTACACGTGCCTGCAGGTGACAGGGCTGCCACACCCTCAAGTCCTGCCTGTGTGACCCAGGACTTGGCCATCTGCAGGGCAAGTGTGGGGGATGGGGGACACTCATCTTTGAGGGGCTCCCACCAGCTCTCTGCTTAGTCCCAGGCTGTCCCGGTACCTTGTCGAGCTCTTGGGAGCCATATTTCCTCCCTGCACTCCGGGGCACATGTCTCCGTCTCAATCTGGTCCTGTAGGATTCAGCATTTGGAGTTCTCCACTCTGACATCATGGGCACTATGTTCAGGACACTGTCCCCCCGGTCCTGGCCAGTGATGGGCTCAGAGCAGATGTCACTCACTCACTCACTCACTCACTCACTCACTCACTCACTCACTCACTCACTCACTCATTCACTCACTCACTCATTCACTCACTCACTCATTTACTCACTCACTCACTCATTCACTCACTCACTCACTCACTCACTCACTCATTCACTCTCTTGTATCACTTGTATCACTTGTCTTCCCGTTCATCATCGATTTGCTCGAGCGGGCACCAGTAACATCTCCATATGTCCTGTCACATGCCTGTAGAGCTCAAGGGCATCTGCTTGTTCCAGGAACATAAAGAGCCTCAAATCATTCCATCAGGTCAGCATTCACTCACTCACTCATTCACTCACTCACTCACTCATTCACTAACTCACTTTCTCACTCACTCACTTTCTCACTCACTTACTCACTCACTCATTTGCTCACTCATTCATTCACTCACTCACTCACCCACCCATTCACTCACTCACTCACTCATTCACTCACTCACTCACTCATTCACTCACTCACTCATTCACTCACTCATTCACTCACTCACTCATTCACTCACTCACTCATTCACTCACTCACTCACTCATTCACTCATTCATTCACTCATTCATTCATTCATTCACTCACTCTCTCACTCACTCATTCGCTCATTAACTCACTCATTGACTCACTCACTCACTCATTCGCTCATTCACTCACTCACTCACTCATTGACTCACTTATTCACTCACTCACTCATTCTATCATTCCTTCATCTATTCATTCATTGCATGTGCCAGGTACCATTACAGGAAGATGCTGACATTGCAGCAAAGAGTAAATTGCAGCAGTCCTTGCTGTAGTGGAGCTTATGTTCATGTGTCTCTGTGTGTGAAGGATAACAAACAACAAACACAATGAGTCAGTCACAGGGACTGTTTGAGAAAAGATCAGAGCAGGATGGGAACTTGGAAGGGTTTGGAGTGCGTTGGTTTTTAGTGGAGTGGTTGAGTTCATGAGCGGGCACACTGGCCTGTGCAGGAAGCCTGGCCGGAGCAGAGGGAGATTAGGTCTAAGTGCTCTGGCTCCCTTTAAGCTCCCTCTGTGCTGGGGTTCACATAGCTGAACCCAGGCCTCCATCTCCCTCCTGCCGAGGAATGGTCACCTTTTTTATTTAAATTTGGGTCACACCCAGCAATGGTAAGGGTTTATTCTTGGCTCTGCACTCAGGAATTACTCCTGGCAGTGCTCAGGGAACCATATGGGATGCAGGATATTGAACCCGGGTTGGCTCCATGCAAGGCAAATACCCTACCTTTGTACTATCACTCTGGCCCCCGGGATGATCACTTTTGTTTCTTTCCCCTCTAAGTACCTCCACAGTGTCCAGAGTGAAGCAACCATGTGCGTTTGACGATGGCTTGCTTTTTGGGTGAAGCCCCTCATGATTTTTCACTGAGCCAGGGCAAGGCCCAGAGTCCTGATACCTGATCATGTGTTGCCCAGAGTTCTGTTATCTGGCTTAGTGAGAAAGACATTGTGCCCCTCAAGGAGCTGAGCGCCATCTACCTGGGACGGCACCTCTGCCTTCTGCAGTGTCCGCCAGAGCTCTGTACACGCCCATGCCAAGCACTCAGTCGTGGCTGGTAACTGCTTGTGAAGGCCTGACTGCCCCCACCCCTACCCTATCTGCTGTTCCTTGAGAAGAGGGTGTGACCCTCGGTCCCTAGTTTCTTGTTCACAAGCACAGGACTGGGCCCAAGCAGCATCAGGATAAATCCTTTTTTAGACACAGAGGGACAGGAGAACCAAAACACGGACCAGCCCGTTCATCATCCGCCCCAGGGACGAATGGAAGGCATTGCGGGGTGGGAGAGGAACGATTCCACATCCACGAACTCATTTGATTTAATTTCATGATTGTTTAGGTCTTTTATCTTCCTTGACAACTATGGATTGGGGAGATAATCTGAAAATCAATCTTTCTCTCTCCTGGATCACCAGCCCCTGCCTGGCTTCCCTGACAGCATCCATGGGTACTGTTGGAGTCTCTGCACTGTCCCTCACAGTCAAGCCTTTGACAAAGCCTGGGGAAGGCCTGGCTGCAGTGCACAGAGTCACAGGCCTACAAAGTCCTGTGAGAGGCCCCAGTGGTGCTGATGTCAGCCCAGGAGATGGGCGGCAGGTACAGGCTCTCTGCTCCTCCTGGATGCTTGCTCTCTCTCTCTCTCTCTCTCTCTCTCTCTCTCTCTTTTTTTTCTCCTAGCATCCTCCCTCTCCTGTGGGACTCAGGGAAAAAGGTGTAGCTGGGGGAGGCAACAACCTTCCACCTATATCTCCATCCCGTATCTCCCAGCCTTATTGCTGTGATAAAGAGGGTCTCACACACACATGCTGGAGTGTGATGCTCACAGGGGTCCTGGGCACTCATACTTCAGTTGTGGTGCACACACACATACACACACATGCTCACATAGCTCTGATTACAAGGTATGCACATGCCTGGCCATGCACCTGGCCCTCATGCTTGTGGTATTGGGGTCCCAGAAAGCAGAGTCCAGACCTCACTCGGCATATGTGTACATCAAACTCTTGTCCTCACAGTTCCAGGCAGGTGCTTTCAACCGGTGTCATATGCTGGGTCCTGTACACCACTGGAGAAGCTGAGCTGGACTTGGGTGACCTAAGCACGGCCATGTGGCACTTTTTGGAATGCATCGTTCCAATTTTATGCTTTTGTTAAAGAGACGTCAGAGAATTTTCCTTTCCTATGAAAGTTCCAGATTTTTATTACACTGTGGGTGTTGGACTCATTCCATCTGGAAGCAACATTCTGCTCCAGGGGACTGATTCACTCTGAGCCAGGCAAGTGCCCAGACGGAGGCAGCGAGGCAAACAGAGTCAGCTCACATTTCCTTCTCAATTTCCTTCTCTCAGCCTCAGTTTACCCCAGGTGGGACGCTTCTCCTCCTGGCTACTCTGGGGTGGTGGGGAGTTGGTTTCAGCCTCACTAGGAGCTGGACCCACATCAGATCATGTGGGTATCTTCTGGGCCTTCAGCCATGCCTGGACTCACCTGACAAGCTCCAAGTGAGACTTTTCCACCTGGCCACACCCTTGGATCTCACACTGGGATTCTGTGCTCTGTCCGCAGTGCTCTGGGGCCAGCTCAGAGGCCCCATCCACGAAATCCTCCTGGGATCTCCCAGACAGGCTCTTCCTAGGGTCTGGGGCTCTTTCCACACTGCCCTGGGTGAAATTTGCCTCCAGGAACAACTGTGATGCCAGCACTGACACAGGGAAGAGAGGACAGGAGCTGGCGAAGGGTCACTGCTGGTCTCGCTTGGTCTCCCCAAGCTGTGGTTATTATCGCTGACTCAGAGCTGATAAGAACCGACTGGGAGAAGCTGTAGCTGCCCAAGGTCACACAGCCCAGAGACAGCTGCTCCCCACTCCCACCTGAACCTGTGAGTGCCCAAGAACAGAGCCCATCAGGGGCTACCTCTGGTCCCCACTAGGTGCCAGCAGTAGCCCCGCCACCAAGGGCTAGCAAGATGGTCACCAGGATAGTGGGCATGGGCAGGAGGCTGCCTAGACTGGAATCCATGGAATGGGACCAGGACACCCCATTCAGGCCTGGATTCAGCTACCTTTTGTCTGGGTGACTTGAGGCAAAGGTTTTCACATGGAAACATCAGAGTCAGAACACGCACTGGAGGGCTGGAGCAATAGTTCAGTGGGAAGGGCATTTGCCTTGTATATTGCTGAACCTGGTTTGATCCCCGGCATCCCATATGGTCCCTTGAGCACCACCAGGAGTAACTCCTGAGTGTAGAGCCAGGTGTGACTCAAAAAGACAAGAAGAAACCACACACACACAGAGCGGGATTCCCTGCTCTCTGCCCAGGCCTAGGCAGTTGGTACCCAAACACCCACCTCCAGCAACCACCTCCTGAGTCCCTGACAGTCTGTGAATCCACGATCCCTTCCCCTGCACACCCCATCTCATCCCTGTGGGCAACGGAAGTATCTGGGGCATCTCAATTCAACTCAGGGCAGGGCCACTCCTAGGCCTCTGGTCCAGAGATACACACAGACCATACTGGCAGAGACACAAACCACTTTCTAAGCCCACCTAGATGCTGCACAGGCTTACAAGTGTTTAGAAGGGAAGATGTATATGTTAAAGGACTCTTGGGCTTCTGTATCTCCCTTTGCCCTCGGAGGTCCTGGGCAGCTTGTGTCATCTTTGCAGCCTCAGTCTCATCTGTTAAATAGGCAGAGGTGCCCTGGTGGGTGGGCTCGGAACCCTGCAGAGCTTGGCATCTTCCATGTCTGTTTGCTTTGTTCAGATGATGGGACTAAAGGGGGCTTCACTTTATTTCAGAAGCAGGTGCCCAGGGATGAAGAGGCGTCTGACCTCGCAGCTCTCTCCCTTCGCCTCCCTAGGGAAAAAGGGCAAGTCCAGAGCCAGACAAATTCTGAGATACTATCTCAGAATCTGTACCCTCCACACAGAGATACTATCTGTGTGTGGGGTTCAGAGTGTTCAGAGAGGGAACTTCCTCTCAGAACAGGCCCCTGACTCAACTAGACCTGGACCTCGTGGCTCCTGCTTGTCTGGGTAGGGGAGGCCCCAGCCCCAGTGGTAGAGGAGAGAGAACATGTGAGGAGGACAGAGACAATATGGAGCTGGAGATCCAGCCTGATCTCTGTTGCATGCAAGTGCTCAGCCCATGAGCTCTCTCCCTGGGCCTCATTATCAGTTTTTTTTTGGGGAATTTGTTTTTGTTTTGGAGCCACAGTGGCTGTGCTCAGGTTAGTGATCCTGCCTCTGTGTTCAGGAATCACTCCTGGAGGGGATTAGGGGACCATATGTGGTACCAGGGATCGAGATCAGTATGTACAGGATAAGCAACCACCTGGCTGTACTATCTCTTCCAGCACCCTCATATACTGTTTTTTGTACCAGTGATGATTTTTTTATCTTTCTAGTGTAAATATATGAGTGAAGATTTTATCTTTTTTTTTTAAATTTTATCTTTTAATGTAAATAATTGGAGATATTACTGGTGCCCGCTCTAGCAAATAGATGATGAACGGGAAGATAGTGATAGTGATGTAAATACATAAGAATAGGATTGATGTGGGCCAGAGTGTTAGTCCAGCAAGTAGAGCGTTTGCCTTGCATGCAGCCAGACCCTGGTTCAATCCCAGCATCCCATATGCTCCCCGAGCACCACCAGGAGTAATTCTTGAGTGTAGAGCCAGGAGTAACCCCTGAGCATTGCTGGGTGTGACCCAAAAAGAAAAAAAAAGAATTGATTTCCTCCACCTCCATGCCAGCTTCCCGGATGAGAGACACACCACGCCAGACCCACAGTTCCTCTGCAACCCCGGAAGAGATCCAGACCCATCCACTCCAGACCCACAGCTGCGCTGCTCGGCCGCCCCACGTGGAAGTAATCCATGGAACTGACCTCCCAGTAAGGGACTCGGCCAGCCCCTGGCCGAGTCCAACATTGTTCCAAGGGTTAACTCACACGTGTGGGGTTGGGACCACGCTGGCCGGACTCGGAGGCGGATATTTGGGCCCCGCCATTTCCTCCACCTCCATGCCAGCTTCCCGGATGAGAGACAGACCCACGCCAGACCCACAGATAGTACTGATTTTAGCATAAGGTCCTTCCCAGTATCTTTCACATTTATACACTGTATACAGTTCTAGACAGGTTCTAACTGATACCATCATCCCAGTAAGCCTAGCAAGAAGCCAGAGCAACCTACACATCATGTGGTCAGTCATTCTCAACATTCAGACTCCATAGTTCCTCAGAGCTCAATCCAAGAGAAAACCTGATCTTTCCCCTATAAGTTTCATCAGTAAATGCTCGAGATGAAAGCCTTCTACTGATAGAATACCACCTACACGGCAGAGCCTGGCAAGCTACCCATGTTTTATTTGTTATTCCAAAAACTAGTAACAATTAAGGACTTCAATTCCATGACCTGAAAAATGGTTTGAGGCTCTTCCTGTCCCTGGAGCAAGCAGATGCGCTTGAGCTACACTTGCTTGTGACAGGACGTATGGAGATGTTACTGGTGCCCGCTCGAGCAGATCGATGAACAATGGGAAGACAGTGATACAGCGACACAGTGATGGATTTATGGTAAGTGCACATTTAATTTCATAAGAAATGGCCAGGAGCTGCAGAGGAAGTACAGTGAGCAAAGTGCTTGCCTTACACATAGCAGAGCCGGCTTAGATCCCAGGCACCTTAGGTGGTCTCCTAGGCCCATCCAGGAGTGATCCCTGAGTACACAGTCAAGAGTAAGTCCTGAGCACAGCTGGGTGTGGCCCCAAACGAAAGAACAAAGAATAAATGGCAAAGCCACTACTGATTTTCAAGGATTGTGCTATTTTGTATTCTTACAGCTTTGCATGAGATTTCTCTCTAACCTTGTCAGCATTTATGATTACCAATTAAGACATTTAATAGCCATTTGAATAGATATGTGGTGCGGTTCTATGGTGGTTTTGGTTTACATTTCCCTAATTGCATTAAGGGACTAATGTGCATCTTTTCATGTGAGTAGTTTGCATTCACATGCTGCTAGTGAGGCATCTGTTCAAATCAAGAATTTTGTATTTTCAACGGGCTGTTTGCCTTCAGATTGTTGCATTTTGAGAGTTCTTTGGACATTCCAAATATGAGATCTTTGCTGGATAAATGGCTTGAAAACATTTCCTTAGAATCTGTGGCTTCTCTTACAGGCAGTGTTGAACGTAGAACAAAAGTTTTAAATTTTGATGAAATTCAGTTATCAACATTTTCTTTGATAGAGCCTGTTTTTTGATGTCATGACTAAGAATTAGTTCAAGTTCACCAAGGTTTTCTCTTATGCTTTCTTCTAAAGTTTGTAGGTTTACATTTTAAATTGATGTCTAGGATCTATTTTTGAGATAATTTTTATTTAAAGTTGGAGTTATGCTTGAAGGTTAATTTTTTTTTTTTTGCACATGAATATTTGGATATCCCAGCATCATTGGTTAAAAAGATTAACCTTTATCCAATGGATTGCCTTAGGAGTTTTGTCAAAAAGGATTGGCAGTATTAATGAAGATCTATTTTTTGAATCTATGTTTTCCATTCATCTATTTATTGATACCCTCAATACTCTCATCAGTATTACTTGGTTTCTGTAACTTTATGGTAAGTTTAAAATTAGTAATGATGACTCTTTAAGAAAATCTTTCTTTGGGGCCTTAGTGATTGTATAGTGGGGACTTGCCTTGCATGTAGCTGACCTGGGTTCAACTCCTCACCATCCCATATGGTCCCCCAAGCCCCTTATCAGTAGTGTTCTATGACCACAGAGTCAGGAGGTAATTCCTGAGTCCTGCTGGGTATGACCCCAAAACAGAAACTACAAAAACAAAAAAGAAGTTCCTTTTATTTAACAGAATTGTTTGAACTAATCAGTGTTTTTCACATAAATTTTAGCCCTGATATGTCTGGATCTGAGTTGTAATTCTGATTGTGGTTATATTAAGTCTATAGATTAATTTGGGAGATAAGCTGATGCACTAATAGCGGTGAATCTTCCAATACATGGTTCTGTTACATCTTCATTGATTTAGATCTTTTGATTTATTCAATCAGATTTTACATTTATAACTAAGTATTTCTAAATTTGGGGTTGTGAATGGTACTGTTTAAAAATTCTTTTACTTCCAGCTATTCATTGTAGTTCATAGAGGTTTTTATTTTTTTCCTTTTTGGGTCACACCCAGCAAAGGTCAGGGTTATTCCTAGCTCTGCACTCAGGAGTTACTCCTGGCAGTGCTTGGGGGACCATATGAGATGCCGGGAATTTAACTCAGGTGGCTGCATGAGAGGCAAATGCCTTACTCACTGGACTATTGCTCCGGCCCAGTTCATAGAGATTTTTATTTTTATTTATTTATTTATTTATTTATTTATTTATTTATTTATTTATTTATTTATTTATTTATTTATTTATTTTGCTTTTTGGGTCACACCCGGCAATGCTCAGTGGTTACTCCTGGCTCTGCACTCCAGGAATTACTCCTGGCTGTGCTGGGGGACCATATGGGATGCGGGGATCGAACCGGGCAGGCATGGGCCCGCGCATACAAGGTAAGCGCCCTACCGCTGGGCTATCGCTCCCGGCCCCGAGATTTTTATTTTAAAAAAATTTTTTTAAGATCATAGTTGGTGATTTTATTTATTTATTATTTTTAAAGTATTTTATTATACCACCGTGAGATATACAATTACAAAGATATACAATTAAAAAGCTCATATTTGGGTTTTGGTCAAACAGTGTTCCAGCACCCATCCCTCCACCAGTGCCCATCTCCCACCACCAACATCTCCGGTTCCCTCCCCAAGCCCGCTTCCTTGGCAGGTTCTTTATTTCTTTCCCTTTCTCCCTCTTTCCCTTTTCCTTCCCTTCCAGACTATGGATTACAGAACATGCAGTAAAGGGTTGTCATGTGTATCTTTTGCCTCTATTTAATGCTCAGTTCTAGGTTGGCATTAGTACCCTCGACAATTGTTAGCACACTGTTCCATTTCATAGAGATTTTTATAAGTTGACTGTGTCCTCTGGTCTTGCTGTAACTTCTTATGTCTAGGTGTGAGGTTCCTGGTATTTTCTACATAGACATCATGCCATTTATGAGAAGGAATAGTTCTAATTTATTTCAAGCTTGTTGAGGTATGGTTGGCAAACAAAAATTTTGCATATAGAAGATAGGGAGCTTCTTGCAGTCTGGTGTATATAGATGCTATGGAATGATACACATGGGTTTTTTCCTTATTGTGTGACACAGGTTTTTTTTTTAGCACAATAATGAATAAGCTCGAGAGTGGACATCCTTGCTTGCCATGTTTTTTGTTTGTTTGCGGGTCACACTTGGCAATGCTCAGGGCTAACTCCTGGCTCTGCACTTAGGGACCACTCCTGGTGAGGTTTAGGGTAACCATATGTGGTGCTGGGAATGAAACCTGGGTCAAGTGTGCAAGGCAAGCACCTTACCACTGTACTGTCTCTCTGATGCAACTTGTTCTTCACCTTAGTAGAAATGCCTTTAGCATTGTGCTAAAGCTCACCATAATTTTCAATTTGTACTGAAGCTCACCATAAATTTCCTGCAGACACCCTTTCCCAGGTGGAGCAAGTTTTATTTTATTCCTACCTTGTTGAGAGTATTTAGAAAAAATAATCACTATCACTATCACTATCTTCCCGTTCATCATCTATTTGCTAGAGCGGGCACCAGTAATATCTCCATATGTCCTGTCTCATGCTAGTAGAACCCAAGGCATCCGCTTGCTCCAGGAACATAAAGAGCCTCAAACCATTATATTAGGTCATGGGAATGACCTAATATAAATGTTACTGGTATTTGGCATATCAAATACAACATGAGCAGCTTGCCAGGCTTGCCGTGTGGGTGGCATACTCTTGTAGTCACCTATAAATAAAGCATTTATTAATGAACCGTATGGCTGTATGGAGCTGGGCTGTGATAGTCTGGTCTGCTGGGTGGAGTTGTGAGCGGAAAAGAAGTCCGGATGTGGAAAATGGCAGCCCCCATGGAGTAGGGGGTCGTTTGGCTTGTTGTGAGGCTCTGCTGGGGTGGCAGTCCAGGGCTAGAACCCCGCCATGCCTCCCGGGCACCTCATGAGCGGCTGGGCACAGGGAGAGCAAGTAGCAGGTCTGCCCCATGTCTGAGAGTCTCTGGTTCAGCATACCTGGGCCGGATTGAAAAAAAAAAACTGCTGCAGGGGTGTGTGTCAATGATCCGGGCTGTGATAGACTAGTCTGCTGGGTGGAGGTGTGACGAGGAAGAAGTCCGGATGTGGAAAACGGCGCCCCCATGGAGTAGGGGGTCATCTGGCTTGTTGTGAGGCTCTGCTGGGGTGGCAGGCCAGGACTAGAACCCCGCTCATGCCTCCTGGGCACCTCATGAGCAGCTGGGCACAGGGAGAGCAAGTAGCAGGTCTTCCCCATGTCTGAGAGTCTGTGGTTCAGCATACCTGGACCGGATTGAAAAAACAAAAATGCTGCAGAATGGGTGTCGATGATCCGGGCTGTGATAGTCTGGTCTGCTGGGTGGAGTTGTGATGAGAGGGAAGTTCGGATGTGGAAAACGGAGGCCCCTATGGAGTTGGGGGTCATCTGGCTTGTTGTGAGGCTCTGCTGGGATGGCAGGCCAGGGCTAGAACCTGCCATGTCTCCCGGGCACCTCATGAGTGGCTGGGCACAGGGAGAGCAAGTAGCAGCTCTGCCCCTCTACCTTGTTGAGAGAGTATTTAGAAAAAATAATTATGAGCAGATATTGGATTTTGTCAAATGCTTTATTCTGCATTGCTGTTGTGGTTTTTGTGCTTTTATTCTTCTTTGATTTGATATGGATTACATTAATTCTCTCTTTTAAAAAGTGGGGGAGACCCAAGGCCACTCTTGGAGTACTCAGCCCCAGGGGTGCTCAGCCTGGCAGTGCTGACAGACCAGGGTTGTGCCAAACGATACTCTGGGGGATCAGGCCAGGCCACAGGTTGGATTCAGCCTGGCACACTCTAGGCTGGTGCTCTCTGTTCTGAGTAATTTCCAGGACCCAGCATGGAGAGAGTCTTAAATTAAAATCAGTTTCCATTCTTGGCTGTTATGCATCAACCTTATCATATAGTCATAATTTCATGAGGACTTTTATTAATTTT
Organism: Cryptotis parvus; assembly: GCA_021461705.1. NCBI lineage: Eukaryota > Metazoa > Chordata > Mammalia > Eulipotyphla > Soricidae > Cryptotis > Cryptotis parvus. The sequence continues at coordinate 25,459 of JAJIBD010011327.1, forward strand.
TTATTTTTTAATTTTTAAAAATTTTATTGTATCACTGTGAGAAATACAATTACAAAACTGTTCATGATTAGGTTTCAGTCACACAGTGTTCCAGCACCCATCCCTCCACCAGTGCACATTTCCCACTACCAATATCCCCTGATTCCCTCCCTCCTCCCCCAGCCCACTTCTATGGCAGACACTTGGCCTCTTCTCTCTTTCTCTCTCTCTCCGCTCTCTCTGTGGATTTTTATACTTGTGTTCATAAAATATTGATTTTCTTCTTTTCTTATATGATCTTTGGTTTTGATATGAAAGTTCTGACTTCACAAAATATATTGGAAAGTGTTTCCTCTCACGTCTGGAAGACATTGTGTACCATTCTTATGGCTCTTAAATGTTGATAGAATTTACTAGCAAAACTGAGCGTATCTGGAATATTCTGTTTTGAAAGACTTTCTAACTACATATTAAAAAATTAATAGATATAGGGACTACTAATGTCATTAATTATTTTCTTTCTTTTTTTTTTGAGGGGTTAGGGAGCCCTCCAAGAAATGCTCAGGAAGCCTCAGGGTCACCCAGCTGGGTGTGAGAGCTCTGTGGTCAAGCCAGGTACACAGTGCTACTCAGGTCCAGCTGGGGCCTCTGGGACTAGCCAGTGGTCCTTGGAGAGGACCTGAGATTCCAGGGATGGCTTGTTCTCCAGCCCTTTGGGCTAACTCCTAACTAATTTCTTGAGTTTGTTTTAGCAATTTGTGTTTTCAAAGAATAGTGTGTCTTGCTCCCTCCCCTGTACTCTCTTTTTCTCTCCTTCCCCCTCCTTTTCCCTTCCCTTCCTCTCCTTCCCTTTCTCTTCCTTCTCTTATCTCTCTCTTCTCTCCCTTATTCCTATCCATTCCTCTGCCTTCTCTTCCTCTTTTTCCTCCTTTCCTCTTTTCTCTCCCTCCTCAGCTCCTCTCTCTCTCTTCCCCTGACCTCCTGACCTCTCTGCCCTCTTCCCACTCTTCCTTTCCGTTTCCCTTCCTCTATGTCTTTCCAATCTCTCTTCACTTTTGTTTATGCCAATACTGTGCTCCGATGGGCTTATACTGCACAGCAAGGGCTCTGCCGATGAGCTATATCACTAGTCCTTCTCTCAGTCTATTTCATTTAAATTGTCAAATTGTGAGCATAGAGTTGTTCGTGAGTGTTAATTTCTTCTCTCTGGCAGGTCTGTGAGGCCAATTGTGAAATTTCTGCTTTCACTTATGATACTAGCAATTTGTGTCTTCTCCTTTTTTTTTTGATAAGGCTGACTAAGTTGATCAATTTTATTGATTTTAAAAAATAAACCACATTTCGGTTTTATTGTTTTTCCCAAGTGTTTTTGTTTCTAGTATAAAAAATTTGAATAGCTGTTGAGTTTTTTTTAAGACAAATTTTGAAATGAAGTAACATTGAGCTCCACATTATGTAAGTTTCAGGAACACATCATTGAAAATCTCTCTCTTACAGACTTCATCATACTCATTCCTTAAAGTCTAATTCTACCAACATGCATTTGCCCCTTGCTTTTGTTTATAATTTCATTGATTTCTCTCTTCTTTCTTATTTCCTCCCTTTCTGCTTGCTCTGGGATTATTTTGATTTTTGTTTCCTACTTATTAATATGGAAGTCTGAAAGCTTAAACTTTAGAAATAGACTTTTTAAGAAAAATTTTATTATACCATGTGAGATATACAATTACAAGGGATGTTCATAATTGGGTCTCTGCCATACAGTGTTCCAGCACCCATTCCTCCACCAGTGCCAAATTCCCACCACCCATCCCAAACATGCCCCCCACCACCCAAACCCTGCCTGTCCCTATTGCAGGCACATTTTACTTTAGAAGTAGACTTTTTAAAAAAGAAAACTTATCAGAGAGACAGAGGACATTATAAAATGGAAAAAATTACTGATATTTCGGCATTCTAAGCAAAATAGTTAAGCAAAATTCTTTTTATTTAAAGATGTCTAGAGAGATGTGGACTTAGACATGTGTGTGTATGTGTGTGTGTGTGTGTGTGTGTGTGTGTGAGAGAGATTGGTTTCTCTACAGAGGAGATAAAGCTGCCCTTAATATAAACATTTAGCATAAATTTCCTACATTTTGCATTCCTGTTCTTTTAGTTATGTCCCAAGCAGTTTCATGAAGCAGAACATATTTTCTCATTTACCTTCAGACTTCTTTTTCCACCAGAAGCTTACTTAGAAGTGTGTTGTTCGCACTCACAGATGCTTGGGAGTTTCTAGATATCTTTCTGCTACCTATTTATAGTTTAATCTCATTATGGTCAGAGACATACTTATCTGATTTCAATTCTGTATAATTTTTGCTGTGTTTTATGACCCAGGATAGAGTCTATCTTGGTTAATGCTCCATGTGAATTAAAAGAAGCGTGCTTCCTTAGCCGGGTGAAGGAGCCATCTCTAAATGACGATTAGCCAAAGTGGGTTGTGTTGTTTGGATCTATCTTTGCTGACCTGTCCTGCCAATTATAGAGAGAGGAGAACTGAATGCTTTAACGGCCAGAGCTGCGCCCACGTGTCCATTGCTCCCTATACCTCATTAGCATTTGTCTTATTTGTAAGCTTTCTTTAGCCACACACATATTTAGAATTTCTTTTTAGTTGGCCAGTTGAGCCTTTTGCTACTTTGTAATATCTTACTATATCTCTGATAACTTTTTGTTTGTATTGATTGATTGATTGCTTATTGGGTCATAACTGGCAACACTCAGGAGTTACCGCTGGCTCTGCACTCAGGAATTACTCCTGGCGGTGCTTGGGGGACTATATGGGATGCCGGGGATCAAATCCAGGTTGACTGCATGCAAGGCAAACACCCTACCCTCTGTGCTATCGCTCCAGTCCCCAACTTTGTTTTTAAAAAGTCTAATGTATCTAATACTCACAGCCACTGCAAGTTACTTTTTTCATGATGCACTTGTTACAGGCACTTAATATACCAACCCCCATTCCACCACCACTGTCACCTTCCCCTCCACCATTGTCCCTATTTTGC